>PVJD01009660.1:0-60487 GCA_004026545.1 Mormoops blainvillei
TAAAGGACCCATGGACAAAGCCATATGGGGGAAGGATTCAGGGCGGGAGGTGGGGAGGGGTGGGGCTGAGGAAAATGTTGTCGTGGGGATGGTGGTTTGGGGTGCAGGGCTGAGGGGATAGAGGTGAGATTAAAAAATGGGACAACTGTAATAGCATAATCAATAAAATAGCATGCTCTTTCTGGGATCTTTTTTCAACCTTGTTCTCCAGCTCGCTGATTCAGTCCTCTTGCTTCATCTAGCCTGCTTTTGATTCCTTTTACTGGGTTCTTCAATTCAGAAATCGTATTCTTCATCTCCTCTTGGTTCTTATTGATTGTTTCTACATTCTTTTTCATGTTGATATAGCTTGCAGTAAGTTCTTTGTAGCTTCCCTGTAGTTTTTAATAATTCTCACTGAGTCCATTGAGCTTCTTTATAATCATTGTTTTGAACTCAGTATGTGATAGTTTATTTGCCTCTATTTCATTTAGCACTGTTTCTGAGGATTCCTCCTTACCTTTCTTTCGGTTTTTTGTTGTTTTTTTTTTTTTTTTGTCTTCCCATTATTTGTGAGACTATTCTTGTTTTCTCCTGTTTCTTAAATTGATCTGTTTAGATTCCCTGACTTTGTGGTGTCAACTTCTATGGTAGGAGATCTGTGAGCTTCAGTGGTGCAGTCTCCTTGATCTCCTGAACTTGATGTTCTTGGGATGCCCTTTATGCTATTTATGTGGGCTCTCTGGATGTGATTGGGTTTTGATTGTTGGGGGTTTTTTTGATGGGTCCTTCCTTCCAGCTGTTTGACTGAGGGTCACTCTGCCCACCACATCCTGCGTGCTGTTATGCAGGTACTGCCGGAAGAAAACCACAAAGCCCATACCCACAAAAATAACTCCTCCCCTCAATCCCACTATCAACAGAAAGTGAACCAGTATTAATAAGTGTGTAAAGAGGTTAAGAGTATTATAAGAAAGGAGAGGGAAGATGAGATGACCTTTTGAAAGAGCAATGATTTTGAGAGGGTAGAGGGAGGAGCACTAATTAGAGTTGGGAGTTGGAGTAACGAAGAGAAAAAGTAAAATTTACATCATGAATGAAAAAGGGAATGAAGAAGGTAGAATATACACAAACTTGACAGACAAGAAATGAATGTTAAGAAGCTATGCAGGAAAGAAAATACTGCAGTCATGGAGATGACCACAGCGGATTTTGTCTCTGTAGCTTCTAGTATTTACTACTGTTTTTTCTTTCTGGATCCACCTCTGATGATGTCAGATGTTGACCCCGTATGACCTTAGGCAGCCTGTTCCAGACTTTCAGGGATCTACTGCCTATGGCTGCCTCCTTTCATTTTTAATCTAGTCACTCTGCATTCAGCCCTCAGGCTTAAACAGCATAGGGCAGGGCAGAATCCCTCTTGGGGGTGGGGCGATTGTTTCCTCTCAGGCTGCCACTCAGGGGTGTGGTCTGCCTGAACAAGATGGCTGCTGCTACATGGGGGATGACTCAGCACCAGGATCCTGGCGGCAACTTTCCCAGTTCTCTCCCCAAAGCCTCTGTCCCTAGTCTCTCCTCAGACATCTCTAGCCCATTCTACCTCTGCCTTAGCCAGAGCCCAGGGTAAGTGGCTACAGATGAAAATTTGTGTGTTGGCTCTTTAAACAACTCTTTCAGTCTCCAGCCACCCACCTCTGGCAAAGAGCAACCCTGCCACTTTTCACAGCTGGCTGTTATCTGTGTACTTTTTGGGCTCTGGTCCTGTAGGCTGAGGATCCTCATTTATGGTTTAGCCCCCACTCTTCTCAGGGGGATCCAACTGGTTGCTTAAATATCTTTCTGGTGCTGCGGCCTGTGAGTGCCCAGCCAGCATTCTTGAGTCTCCTTAGCACTCCTTACCAGTCAGGTTGCACTGAAGTTGATTCTTCTGTCTGTCCGAGTTTATAAGCGTCTCTCTCACTATTGTTCAGTTGTTTGTTCTGGGTGATTTCTCCACAATTTAATTGTAATTCCAGGTTGGTCCTGGGAGGAGGTCAGTGTAACTTCCATTCACTCTTCCGCCATCTTATGCCTCCTGCTTTTTCTATCTTAACAGAATGTATTTATCAGGTAATGTTTCTTGAAACACTCTTGAGTCTTAGTAGGAAGCAATATAAGTATTTGTGTGATTACATTTATTCTTAATTTTACTATAAAAATTGCATTTACCTAACATTAATGTATCAAATACTTATCATTCATAGACACTAAATGCAACAAAGAACAAAGCAGATACAGCCCTGTTTTATTCTCTCAAGGGTCTCAGTTTAACCAAGCTACATCTCTGCAGGGCAGGAGTGCCCAGCATACCAGACCTTTATCAAACGTTTGTTATATCTTGGTCACTGAATTACATAATATGTATACAGAACAAAATAATAGAAAAGGCTTGCCTTTAATATGTTTAAAGTCTATTATAAAAGAATGAATAATAAGCAAATATTTTCATCAATGTGTGGTGTCATGATAGAGATAGGTATGGCACTTAACCCAGTCTGCAGAGATAGAAGTGGTTAAGATGACTTTATTAAGAAAATTATATCTAAGCTGAGATTTCAAGGACAGAGGTTGGAGAATTGAAAAAGGAGGAAAAGTATACTGACCAAGGGAATATTAGGTACAAAGGTCCGGAGAGGAAAGAGATCATCACACATTCCTTCTGATTATAATATTAAACATTCCAAAATAGTTAATTTTAAATTACTCTCATTCATCCATAATGTATTTTATAAAAAGCCACTGACCAGAATCCTTTCTTAAATGGAAAATCTAAGACATATAAGAAGATGAAATTATTGCATGCCTGATATCAGAACCTTTGCAATTAACTAGTGCATAGCAGAATTGACAGAACAGATCAGAAAAATCAAAGATGAAAATACATTTTTAATTATTGTTTTCTCAATTCAGCAGACACCATACAATTTGCAAATAATTACCAAAAATTAAAATTTAATGAGATGTTTTCTTTATACAGCCCTTCCCAAATCTTTATTCATTCATTCATTCATTCATTCATTCATTCATTTATTCATTCATCTATTCATTAAACAGATACTTATCTTAGGCCACATTATAAGCACTGGAGATTTGTCATAGACAAAATAAGATGCAAAAGACAAAATTCCTGGCACCATGGATCTTGCATTCTACTGGAAAAGACAAACAATAAACAAGATGAGTAAAATATATAGTATGAGATTTAAATGCTAAGGAGGAGAATAAAGCAGGGAAGAATCATAGGAATCATGGAGGAAGGGTTGAAATTTTTGACTAATCTAGGAAGAGCTCACTGAAATCTGCGTACAGAAAGTGAAGAGTGAGCCATTTGTTATATAGGCATGTGGCTGGGGGAGGAGACGCTTTCCCAGCAGAGGAAGAGGAAATATGAAGGTCTTGTGACAAGAGCAGTTTTTAGTTGTTTTGTTTTTTAGTTTTTGTTTTCTTTTACCTCTGAGAAACAGGAGGTTAGAGTGGCCAGACGGAGTGATGAAGGAAGAGAGAAATCGCGCTTGAAGTCGGAAGGGGAAGGAAGAGCACAGATCTTGTAGGACCATGTATATCTTTGTGAGGATATTGGCTTTTAGCCTGACTAAAAAGAAAAAGAAAAACAAACAGTAGGAGGATGAACAGAAAGCTGAGATTACCTGAGTTGTATTTGAACTTTCCTTGCTAGCAATTATATAAAAACTAAAGAGAGACAGGGGCAGAAGCAGAGGCTGTGGTAAATAACCCAGCTGAAATGTGATGAATGCCTTGGACCTGAGTTGTGGCTGTGAGGGTAGCAAGGAGTGGATGCATTTTTGGATACATTTTGAAAATAGCACGAACATAAATTTCTGACAAATTGAATGTCATATGTGAAAGAAAGATAACAGCCAAAAATAGTTCTAAGGAATTTTGGCTTGTGCAGTTGGAAGAATGGAGTTGCCTTTCCCTGAAAAGAAAAGGACTGGACAAAAAGCAGGTTGTGGAAGACTATCAGGTTACTTTTGAATATATTGAATTTAAGATGTCTATTTGCTAGCCATCTTGTGGGTAGTTGTAAATAATGAAATTCACAAAAGAAATCTAAACTGATCATTTAATTACCAATTTTACATCATATACTTTTAAGTTTATATATTATATTTTATATTATACATATAAATATGTTTATATACTATATACTTGTATATTTTATATTATTATAATATATACTTACATATTATACCAGTATATTGATGGTAGTTAAAGTCATGAGAGTGGGTGAGTTCAACGAAGTAATTGTTAAGGATTGGAAAGAGAATTGATGTGAGTACTAAGCCTAGAGGCACTGCAATTGAATAAGTCAGGGAAATTGAAAGAAAATAAAAAATCTGAGATGGAACACCCAAAGGTAGAAAAGCATAGCAAACAGAAAACACTACAACACTAAGTTTATTGTCCTGGTAGCCAAATAAATAAAGTGTTTTAAGGTGATAGTGGTCAAATTTGTCAAATGTTAATGAGAGTTCAAGTAAAATGGGGCCTGAGAATTGACCATTGGATTTAGCAACAAGGAGTTCATGGATGACCTTGATAACAGCAGTTTAAGTGGAGTTCTAGTGATAAAAATCTGTTTGGAATGGATTTAAAAATAGAGAGAAATTGGAAACCATATGTAGAAACTCCCTGTTCAAGGAGTTTTGTCTTAAAAGGAGTGACAGAAGAGGAAAGGTTGTAGAGGGGATGAGCCAGGAGGGGAAGTGGAGTCAAAGTGAGTTTTTTTTAGAAATGCAAGAAATAGCAGCATGTGTGTATGCTGATATGAAGCATGCAGTATGGAGGGAAATACAATATATATGTGGTGTAGGAAAGACAAGACAGAATTCCTAGACCCATATCACAGAATGGGTGAGGGAAGGATAGAATCTACTACACAAGTAGAGTGCCAACTTTCTCTAAGAGTAAGATAATAAAGGTTCAAGTAATTTTGCATAAACATAGTTTGGTCAATAGATGTAGAGATAGTTCAAGGAAATTCTCTTCTGTGTTCTTAGTGGAGGAGAAATCATAGTCAATAGCCTAAGATGAGGAGGAAGAAAAGAGTGTTAGAAATTTGAAGAGAAGATGTAAAATAATCATCCAAGTCTTATAAATCAAGTAGGAAAATGTAGTATTATTGTTAGGCAGTACTAAGGAGAAGCTTGAGAAAAATGAGCCTAGCCCTGACCGGTATGGCTTAGTGGGTTGGGCATCATCCCAGAGATCAAAAAGTTGCCTATTCAATTCCCATTCAGGGGACATGTGTGGCTTGCAGGCCAGGTCCCCCATTGGGGGCATGCAAGAAGCAACCAGTTGTTCCTCTCACACATTGATGCTTCTCTCCCTCTCTTTCTCCCTCCCTTCTCTGCTCTCTAAAAATAAGTATATAAAATGTAAAAAACAAAAATGAAAAAAAGTGATTTAAGTTTAAGGTGAGGTCAGTTAGCAGTGTTTTATATTTTTTCTGTTAAGCCACATTCAATTGCAAGTGAACAAATGTTGAGTAGATTAAGAGTTTGATTTAACAAAGGTGGTGCTTTACCCAGCTGAACATAATAAAGAAAGAGCGGGTCAAAAAAGTGGATGGTGTTTGCAGATAAGTGTTTATCACTGATAAGGTCTTTAGGAAGTTACACCAGTTTAAAGCCAAGACATATTTTTTAAAGATTTAATTAATTCATTTTTAAAGAGAGGGAAAGGGAGGGAGAAAGAGCAGGAGAGAAACATCTATTGGTTGCCTCTCATCTGCACCCAAACATGCAGCCCAGGCGTGTGTCCTGACTGGGAATCGAACGGTGACCTTTTGCCCAACCAACTGAGCCACACTGATCAGGGCCCAAGACATATTTTAAGTATTTTTAGATGTCATCAATTGCTAAGTTTTATGGTATTTCTTGATAGCATGGAAAAAAACAGTTTTATGTAAACATTTTCATCTGTAGCTCTAAAAGAAGTTACTTTTGTTCTTTGCTAGCCTTTAAACAGTATCATTTGAAAACCAGAGTCCTTCATTATCAATAAAGATCAGGCTGCTCTAGAACAGCAAAAAGTTAAAACACTCAAAATGTTTAAAAAAAATAGTAATGTTAAATTGCCCCTGAGTGCATATTACTTAGTTCCTTGTTAACTGAATTGTTTTCCAGTTAAGGTGAAGTGTACAGTATGCAAATTAAACAATATTATGTGTCAGAATTTGAAGGAAAGATTCATGTAACATTGGAAGAGGTTTTGTTCCTCCCATCCAGGAAATCTTGTTCATTTATTTTACGAGAATTTTTGTTTGTCACTATTTGTTCAAAACATAATACGATTTTGAGACCCAGTGCCTGCTGGCAAAATTGGAGTAGTTGTCAGCAGGAAATGGCAAACTAATAATAAGCGCTGGTAAATATTTATATTATACTTTACTGGGAAGCTGAATGTACTTTTGTATTTCATTAGTGCTTGAGGCAGTACATAGGTAACATAGCTGTGCTCCAAGATAAGTGCATAGAATTCTAAATACTATAGTACCTTATTTTTCAACTATCTGTTAGGAAAAATGAATTAATAATAACAAAGCCTTTTGCAAGCTGAAATTTAAGAAATTTTAAACGAGGTCCATAGGGCAGTAATTAGTAGCATCTCACATTCGGTGTTATTGGACACTAGGCTGCTGGATCAGCCACTTCTGTATGAAGGTAGTAATTTCGCTCTGGTTCATAATTTTCAATAACAGAGCTATTCAAGAGGGAGGGGTGATCCTAAACCACTAGAGGACTCAAAAGTATGGTGATGTTCAAGTACAACACTGTGTTTATGTACTCCCCAAAGTGTATCAAAGCTCAGATCCAGAGAAATAAAAGAAAAGTCAAACAAAACAAGCATTAGACTGCGTAAAATAAGGTATGGACAAGGCAAACAGGTGAGGCATTGTTTAGGTGGCTAAGGTAGATCAATATCTATTCTTGCAAGCCAGGAATCCTGCCTGCTTCCCTCTAGTGCTCTGCAGATCATCTTACGGCTTGCAGACAGACTGTCGCCTAAACCCAAGTGACAGACAACCTATTTCACCCCTGTAAAACTCATACCCATCTTCTTTCTTTGTGGTTCACTGAGGAGTGAAAAAATATAACTGCCAAAATAAAATAATACCAGATTGGTTTTACCACGCTTTAACACCCCTTTTCATTAACTTAATTATAACAGACTAGTTCATCATTTCTCTCCCATACATAATGTTAATCTACTCAATAATGTAAGTTTATTGTGAGCATAACAATGTGTGTCACGCATGGAGAGGTGACCAAATTAACTCAAATCGAAAACTTACATAAAGTGTCTTGTACATAATAGTCACTCAATAAATATTAGCTAATATCAATCTTCCTATAATAATTTTTTTAAATTAACAGAGGGATTACAGAGGATCAGTTAGGAACATAGATGTTTATGGTTAGCTTGCAATTCATAGAATAAAGAGGAAATATTTCAGCACTTTTGCAAACATTTAACAAGCTCATAATCGCTGAACTTTGAGTAAATAACAGAAAATTAGATTGTTCAAATTTTATGACATACTACAATCAATTTGCCATGTTCTGATGAACTACAAGTTCATGCATAACGGTTGGTAATCTTTTAGTTTTTTCATATATTTTAATTCTGAGGGAAAATCAAAATAATAAATATTATTTCAAAAACAAAGGTTATACTTTAGTTAAATCAAATATAACCAAAATGTAAAACTTGTCTTCTAGTGCCAAAAAGTTTAGAAAATTATACAAAATTTCTTGCAAATTGAGAATCAAATAATTTTTTTACTTTCCATATATAATTTTATTGTTACTTTTTTGCTTCACAAGTTTAACCAAAAAGTTGGGAGAATGCCTTTTACTGTAGTAAACACAATGGTAATTGCTATAACAAGAAAAGGAGAAATCACAACAAATCCTAGTTAACAAAATATAAACAATAAAACGGACAAAATAATAATTCTGCTATGGCAAATGGGAGACATTTTATGTTTTATTCTTGAGTGGGCATTTACTGAGACATAATTTTTCATACATGTACAATGCCTATAGACTTCATTTCATCCAGATTTTCATATTAAAACACACAATGCTATTTTTTATACTCTCTGAGTTAACTAATAAAAATAAATGATAATTTTAATATAACATTTAATATACTAAAAGTCAAGACAAATTCTTATCTTACTGGTTGTAGAGACTTTGTCTTAATCTTGAAAGCAGAAAAGGTCATATTTTGGTAGACTGATGCATATCATATCTCTCAGTAATAAGACTATGTCTTTTCATCACTGCTACAGTTTTCTGCTTACCTCTTTATGGTGGGAGAAATGTAATTTACTTGTCAGATTGAAACGTTTGATATAAATCTTTATTCTATCTTTTGACTAGCATTTCTGAAACACTACATGGTAAACAAATGATATGTTTAATTAAACAACTACTTTTCTAGATGTTTAACAAGAGAGTGTAATTATATTGATTTAATAGTAAGTCATGTGACTAGAAATTAAAGATGTTTTCAATCCAGCAAGAAAGCATGATTATACCAAAGTTTCTGTCTTCAGGATATCAAAATAGTTTTAAGAATTAAAATTAATATAATTTATGAAATATTAGTTCACGTTAAAATGTTCTCTGTAATTTACTAGTCTACATACAAAGCTAAATTCACAAGTCAATTAACAGTTTACTATGATACTGAAAAGTTATTTTAAATATAAATAAGTGTAATCTTACGAGAAATTCATTTAACTTTGGTTATGACTGGTTTTACACAGTTACAGGTTAGCAATTCTGATATATATTAGTTTTAATAAGAATAAAATATGAGGTAGATTTTGCTGATAATTAGGCACACAGTCATTGCATGATTATATATATGTGCATGCATGTGTGTTTATGTGTATATGTATGTAAACATATATTTAAGTATATAATGTATATGAACGTTTGAAAGCCAGGGATTAATTTTACCTTTAAATTTCAAAATATAAAATAGATTTGCTGTAATCGCTCAAAGGCATTTGATGTTTAAGGTCCATACATTTTTACTCACCTGTGGGAACAAAGAAAAAAATTTTTTAAATTTGGTTTTGACCTAATCAAAGCCATAGGTTGTTTTTTAAGTCATGCATTGTTAAGAGCCTAATTACCTTATTTGTGTTTGTTTAGATAGATAAACAGATGAAATATTTCCTAACCAGATGTGACAATCTCTGCACCATCATTTACCTTTAAAGGATCATAGAATTTTTGCTTTTAACACATTCCCTCGAGTACCTACATGTTTTCATTATAAACCAGTAGCTGAAAAAACATGTCAGATAGTAAATTCAAAGTGCATGATTCAGGAAACATGGAGAAATGTAATAACCGTTTTGGAAGATATTGTCTTCAAGTCAACTTACTTAAAATTTTAAGTGATTTGCCAATGAATTATATAATTAGCACTTACATTACAACTGCAAATGCTAAACAATTTCTGCTAACTATTATAGGACTAAAGTTATTTTTGTCAAATATGTGTAAAACCTTAAGTTAAAATGTCTATGTTCTATAACTAACCTAAAAGTTTAGTGATACAAACATAGAATTTCCAATATCAATTTAAGTTATAAGACAAGAGAAACAAAATAATAAATTCTTGAGCACTTAAATGCTTTTAATACTTAACAGAGTATATGAAATCTCATAAAGAAAATGCAGCATTCAAAGTAATTTCTAATATGAATATTCAGTAACTTGTATGTGCAAGTTGACTGAAAACTTAGAAATATTTCTACAGGGCCACATTTACTAGAGTAAATGAAATGAAAGCTTTAGGATGTTTGTATAAAGGTTAAAATAACAAATTATTTTCTCAGTAAATGCTTCCTAATTTTATCAATAATTATTTAAAATATAAAGAAAATTATTTATATAACCCAAACAATATAATCAATGAAATGTTATATGCAAAGATAGATAATGCAAGATAATGAAGCTTATAATACATAACACCTAAAATATTTAGTCATAGTTTTTTATGACTACACACTTAGTAACTTATTTCTACTTAATAAAACAGTAAAAATGCCATTTTCCACTTTTTAAAATGCATATTTGCAAACATATTTCTCTCATAGAATTGTTCAATTAAATAATATGCATTTGCAATTAAAAAACTAATGTATTATGGCTACTCACTTTTCTATGTTTATTTAATAAAGGTTAGAGTTGGTCAGACTAGCATGGAAATAAAACTTACTATTTTGAATTCTATAACCTCTTTTAATTTGAAAACAGGTAACTATATGAAAAATTATAGCATGTACTAAAATGCACTTGGAAAACAATAAATATTTTATGTAAGAATTATTAATTAGTTATAATCACTAAAAGCAGAAGTTTGCACATGAATATATAATCATCTAAATAGTATCAGTCTTCAACTTCAGTTAATTACTAAAATGCCATTCATAAGAATGTATCTTTCCCTCGCTGGTGTGGCTCAGTGGGTTGAGCACCGGCCTGCAAACCAGAGAGTCACTGGTTTGATTCCCAGTTGGGGCACATGCCTGGGTATTGGGCCAGGTCCCCAGTGGGGGGAATGTGAGAGGCGACCACTCTTTGATACTTCTCTCCATCTCTTTCTCTCTCCCTTCCTCAGTCTCTGAAAATAAATAAATAAAATCTTTTTAAAAAAGAATATATCTTAATGGGATTGCAAAATATCTTTTGGTTAAACCTGAGTAATAAGGAATAGTTTGATTTTAAATAAAATATCAAAATATAAGACTAATTTCATAGATGCATATTAATTATGAGAAAATAATTTAAATATGTATTCCTTTCAAAATATTAAACATACTCTTAGTGGTAACAAAAGCATTCATACACACAGCCAACCTCAAACAGGTTATTGGTATTAATATGAGTGTTGAGTGCTAGTTGCTATCATTTGCAACTTGTTGGTAATGTATAAAATAAGCACTACATTTGAATCTATTTCCTGAGCCATGGTGAATAAACATGATCATAAAACATTAAAAATTTGTCTTTTGGAGAGTGCCTGAGATTTCATGTACTAAATTGGTTGTAATATAAGCAACTTTCTCACCAGTAAAGTGGAACTTCAGGAAAAGTTGTGTTTTGGAGTATCATAGCAAAGCGTGCACTGTGTATAAAATTTACCATCACAGCAGTTTTTTATAGAAAAAATTTAAATCTAAGATTATCAATCTGCTGTTTTTTTAGTATTATAGTCATTTAGAAATAGCAGTTAACAATAAAAAACTCTTAAAAGCATTGACTTTTAGACTTCATTCTAACAAAACAATTCGCTATTTACTTATTTCACAGTTAGCCTCCATGCTAAATCTGAAAGTATGTTCTCAATAACCACTATAATAAAAGAATGTTGGGATAATGACACAAGATGATAAAAGCAAGGAAAACGCTCATTTGATGATACAATCTCTTTCACATATACAAGCTTTAAGTAGAAATGATGCAGGATAAGTGCTCCACGAAAAGTTATCCAGAGAATTCCTAGAGAACTAAACATATCAAAAGGTAGTAGAAAGCCTTCCTAGACTCCAATCCTTGTTGACAAAGTCTTTGTAATATGAGATATATACCTTAATGAAATTACATGCAAATAAATTATGTAGGCAGGAGTTCCACGGCTAATCTTTAGCTAATTGACTTAGTTTTGTTTGTGGAAGTGTTTGGTTGATTGGTAAGGCAAAGATAATGCTGTGTACTATAGAAATGCACTATTTTTCCTCCCAAACACATCACTAAATTACATTTCAAACCTCCCCTGCAATTAGAGTGGGCAATGTGACTTCTGGCCAATGAATAAGGTAACTTTCAGAATCCTCAACAAGTTCTCTTCCCTCCTAACCCCATTCAGAATATCCAATGGAGGATTCCAGGGCTCTAGAAGACAACAGAGCCTCCCATGAGTCCCTGAATAACTGAATGGAACTAAATGGAACAAAGAATCACCCCCACTCTCTACCTGATCCACACCATAATGTCACATTAAGGAGTAATAAATCCTGATATTATTAAGCCCTGAGACTTGGCAAAGTCTAGATTATTCATATATCAATTTATTCCTCAAATATTATAAATAATAATTATAGGGGGGCGGCCCTGGCCAGGTAGCTAAGTTGCGTAGAGCACCATGCTGGTACACCAAAGGTTATGGATTTGATCCCCAGTCAGGGCACATACAAGAACCAATCATTGAGTGGGTGACTGAGTGGAACAACCAATTGATGTTTCTCTCTCTCTCTCTCTCTCCTTTCCTCTCTCTCATAAATCAATTAAAAAATTAAATTTAAAAAACAAGAATCATAGGGGGCAAAAATAAAATTCGGTACTTCAGAGGAAGGCAAAGGTGATCATTGAACTGGATATAAAAATAGAATAGGAACAGTTTTTAGAGACTATAGGATCTCGAATATTCTGCAGTTGCTCCCTGTTACAGTCTTACTTCCCTAAAAATGTGCTGAATTTATGTCATCTTATAATAATAATAATATTATTATTCTTAGTGATAACATGTTCAATACATTAGCTACCATTCATTTCTCATCGCACTCTGGGCATAGAGCTAAGCACTTTGTGGGAATTATTTCATTTAATTTCACAATGACCACAAGAGGGATTTTTGACAGTATATATATTTTGCAGAGGAAACTGATGTCTATAAAAGTTAAGGTCATCTCACAGTTAGTAAGTGGTGCATCCAGAACTTGAGTTCTTGGCTGAGCAATAGTAATGTACTTCAACTACTCTCCTACCCCAAACAGAATTATATAGTTTTATGTTCATTTTGTAGATCACAGAAAGGGTTGACCTCAGAAAATTTATTATACCCCTTGATCTGCCCCTCATAGTGGAAACCTTACACCCTGATTTTATCAACATGCCAAAAATCAATGATGGATGCACAGTGCTCACTAATGTTTTGATCCAGAAATCAAATTAGACACTTATGATTAATAACTTAAATGAAATAAAAAAACTTCACTGAAGACCTGGAATATAATAATTACTCACCTAAAGATAACTACCATTATAAATGATATATTTGAAATTCTCATGATTACTATATATTCTAAGAGCAGAAAATATTGCTTGAGTCCTGACAGGATGGTTCAGTGGGTTGGGCACTGTCCTGAAAAGCAGAAGGTCACCAGTTCAATTCCCAGTCAGGGCATGTGCCTGAGTTACATGCCAGGTCCTCAGGTCGGGCTGTGCAAGAGGCAACCGGTCGATATTTCTCTCCCTTTCTCCTTCCCTCCCCCCACCTCTGAAAATAAATAAAATGTGTTTTAAAAAAGAATATTGTTTGAATAAAACAGATTCAAAATAAGAATTTTTTTAATAGAATGATTAAAAGCATCAGGCCTAAATAGCCTGATATTCATTCATGGTAGAAATGGCCTTGTCATTGGGATTAAAGTCCAGTGGAATTAAGTCCACTCCCTCATCGCTGAACCATATTTGGATAGACTTTGCGTACATTGCTCCTGACCTTCCTTTATCTGTTTTCATGGTTAAAATTCTTTCTGTGGACATGTCAGTATCTTCAGTTAGTTTATGTCAAACCCTACTGCACAGGAATTTATATGTTCTTGAAAGATGACTTTACACATCCCTGGGCTGATTTATTTTGTGTTGATCTTGAAGTTTAAGAATCAAAAAGAAGGCTCATCTTGAGCCCTATATTTTAAATTTCTTGTCACTATCTCTCTCATTATAATCTATGGGAACAAAAACTATGACAAGAATTGAAAGGATCAATTCCAGGATAAGATGACACTGAAAACCCTGGTTATTTATGAGAAATAAATGAGGATAAATAATAGCAGCTGTTCTCTTTTTCTTTCACTTATGCTAGAAGCAGTATATTCTCAGAATTCTGTTAATCATCTTAACATACATCTTGATTGTTAAGGTATAGCTCTCAGAACACCTCCTATAAGAGGCACCATGTTTCTCTTTCTAATGGTACCAAACCCCATACTAGGTTAGAACTGTTGCTCTGGAAGGGGGTGTGGCCCAGAATAAATCAAAACCAGCATACAATGGCAGGGGAAGATGGTTCTACGCTAGTTGCATCCCATCAATGAAGAACTAAGCTTGTTCAAGCTTTATGTTGCCGTGGTGCCATGTGCTTCAAAGTCTAATGCCACAGACCTAGTGTTCCTTTCTCCAGCCAGGCAAAGGCCGAGAAGAACGCTTTCCTACAAATAAGTGTGTGTGAGATAGTAAATGCAACAATAAGGCTAATTAACCCATTAAGGTACTTCAAGACTGGAATGATTCAGTCAAACAGAAACAAATGATTCTTATTACTTTATTATTACTTCTTCTTAATCTGTGCACCCAGAGGGTGGGAAGTGGATGAAGAATTCTGACATGGCACAGATCTGAAGGAACTTAGGAACCCATCTAGTAGTTTAGAGTCTGGAGGATACTATCGAGAGAAGTATTCCAAAAACAAATAAACAAAAGTGCTGAAGCAACTTTGTCTGGAGACAAATCATACACACTTAGGGAGTTCCCAGATGCCTTTCTGCCTGGATCCATCTACTTTTCTTTGAGTTACAAAACTCAAATTTGGAAATCTCGGCTTGACTACAGCATGCTGATGAATAGTTATCCTTTGATGCAAGTTGGACAATCACGCCATCAATCTTCATTGTACTGACCAGTGAAACACCTCTGAAAATAATGTGAAAAGGAAAAAAAAATGTGTGATCAGTACAGAAACAGCAAAACATTTTTAATAACAAAAAACAAAGATAAAAATTATTATAAAAACAAAGTTTTAAACGATATTAATACTGTATTTGTAATTTTTAATTGTTGTGATATTATAGTATGTTGTTAAGTTTACCAAGTTTCATTTTATTAGTAGAAATAATTTAATTGATAATAAAATGAGGGAAATTTCATTAAAGTAAGCATTGTCTTTGCTATCGCAGAAATTTGGTAGGGCTTGAATACTTTTTTTAGCTATTTCAGCAAAGCAAACACACACACATGAAAACTTGCGCACAATTGAGTACATGCAAAATTACCCTCCCCAAAAGTGAGTAAGGAAATTAAGAAAATTTAAAATAAAAAATGCCAACAGAGTGATTTTTGAAAAAATTGTTACATATCCTAAAAATCTAATTACCTTACTCTATTCCATTCTTAGCAACAGTAAAAGATGACACAGCACACCTAACTCACCAACTCTCATATGGTTTCTCTTCATTCCATTTAATAACAATCTCCTATAGTCAACAACAAGCTGAACCTTAATAAAGAGAAATCAGAGCAAACATAAAATTCTAAAAGAAAATATTTGAAATAAAATACTAAAGAAATATATAACAAGTCCTGGCCAGTGTGGCTCAGTTGGTTGGAGCATCGTCCCATAACCGGAAGGTTGCAGGTTTGATTCCTGGTCAGGGCACGTACAGGAGACAAACGGTCAATGTTTCTCTCTCTCATTGATGTTTCATTCCTTCCTTCTCTCTCTAAAATCAATTTTTTAAAAAGTTCTCAGGTGAGGTTTAAAAAATATATATCTAATAAAACACCTAAAATAAGGTACTCTTTGGCAGAAAAACTAAATGGGGGAAAGTCAATCTGAATGAAAGCTTTATTGTATTTCCACTACTACTGAATAATAGCTGGAGGTTCTTGTACAAAATCTGGGGATTTTTGGACAATTACTTTTGGTTTGTATGTCTTTCAAATATAACTGATTAGTATGTGCATAATAAATAATAAGTCATTAACTTTACCTAAGGCTCTAAAAGATTACTCTCGAGAAAGAAACTCAAACTCAATCATAGTGTTGGCGGCAGCTTTCATTTTTGAGAATAATATGTTATTTCTATGTAGTTATATTCTGAGAGACAGGATTTGACTTTCAAGTCCTAAAATATCACTATCATGAGGCTCTACTTTAGTGATTGGGTCCAAGTACAGACTGGATCTGGGTCCCCTTTCTAAAAATGAGAAATCAACAGGAATAAAGTACCAGCCACATTTATAACCTTTTCTTCAAGTTTATGGGAAACATGGTACCTATAGTTCGTTATTTGAGTTGGATATTTGGCTTGTCTTGTCTAAAATTAAATGGGCTAATACACAAAGATGAAGGCCCATTCAAGAACTTACATTTTTCAATCAGAAAAAGAAAATGCTCAGATCTATCCTAGTTCGTAGGTGGCAACTGTATTGCTTCCACACATCTGTAAAAGCACTGTATCAGCCAACTGTTAATCAAGGATCACTTCCCTTCAAAGTGACTGATGATCCACTGTTAAAACAGCTTATAAAAATAACTTTTCCTCCAAAAAGGGGCTTCAGGGTTTTCAGACACATCTCACCATTCCTGCTAGCTTAATGCATGTTTAAAAGTTAATTTCTCATTAATATTTAAAGAAGAAGTGGCTTCAGAACAAATTTTAAGTGATCCATTACATTTTGGAAATAAAATATTATTGGCATTATTTTCATCTCAATTACAAGGAATAATAATGTCCAAGATTGGCTTTTAAAACTGTTAATGAGCCCTGGCAATGTGGAAAAAGATATGGATTAGGTAGATGTAATGAGATATGATTAAAGGGTACAAGCACTGAAGGGTGTTGGAGAAATTCTTTTCAGAAAGAGTATAATTAGTGTCTGATAAAAGTACTCAGTTGATAAGATTTTTGAAGAAGAAAGGTTAAGATAAACACATACTTTATGACAAACCTGCTTAATTTTTCCCCTTTGGTTCTCTTACATACTCAATATTATGTTGAAGTTTCATACATAAATAATGTTTGTCGAATACTTGATGCAGTTCTACCAGACAATTAGGGTGTTTTAATTGCCAGACACAGAGAGCAGAAAATGTGTTGAAACATCTTATTCCATTTTCAGTGTACATTTCTTTGTTGATTTATGTAATGTAGCTAATAATATGCAACCTACCCTAGTTTTAAACAAACAAATGAACTTCTAAAAAACAAGCTTTTTCATAAGTTGCTAAGCAACTCCAAAGACACATTTTATTAATTTAATAAATAGCATTTAAATAAAAAATCCTTAAGGAAAATTTCTAACTCCGTTTTATAAAAAGTAGACAATCCAAGCAGGTATCGTCCTGATTTTCCTCTTCCTAAGGCCTCAGGGCAGGAAGAGACACTGCTATTTTCAGAGCTTCATTTGACCCACTAAACAAATAAAATATTTCTTCAGCTGAAATTGTTACTGTAATAGACGTTAGGTTCTGGGCCTCATTGTACAGCTCTCCAGAGTAAGAGCTCATGCTTCATAGCCATTACTGAGGGTTTGTCAGCCTGGGTACTGCTGAAATTTTGGACAGGAAAATTTGTTGTTGTGGGGGGCTCTCCTGTACATGGTAAGATGTTTAGCAATATCTATCCCTGGCCTCTACTTATTAGATGCCAGTAGTAGCCCTATAGTTACTACAACTGAAAATACCACCAGACATTGCCAAACGTATCGCTTGTGTTTGGGAAGTTCCAAAGTCACACCCAGTTCAGAGCTACTGCTACTGAATAATACGTAAATGTAACTAATGGGTAAATGACTAGCCTTAACTCACCATCAGTCAACACAACATTCCCTACCACCACCAGCAATGAAGAATTGGGGAATCAGAATACTGATTCCAGTTGATATTGTGGATCTGCTCTAGTTAAGGCTGGCTTCTTACCTGCTTTATCATCTTAGTATAATTTCCATTGTATAGTAATTGAGGAGAAAGGTCCTAATGATGGCTCTGTCTATAGCCCCTCTCTAGTAATATCCCATTCCAGAACTGCACCAAAATCTTTTCTTCTACTCTTTCTCCCTCAGTTTTCACTACACTCAGTTGCTGGCTAGAATTTTTAAAAATATAAATCTCAATTTTAACCATGCCATCCTCTGCATAGATGGTAGGTCTCTATTACCTCTAGTATCACATACAATCTCCTCTGGTCTTTAAGGTTTACTACAAATTACCATCAAACTTAATCTCATCAGGCTTCTCATTCTCCTTGTATGCAAACTTTAACCAGCCCCAAATACAAACAGCTTGCATAGTCTAGTCTTCTTATGGGATCCATAAAGGACAAATTCATTTCCTCCATGAAAGTTTTCCTAATGAATCCTTCCTTTATTTCTTATCAGTATCATATTTCTGTTAAAAGAATGACATGACTGCAAATTAATATGTAAGGCAATTATTTGCTGAATGTTTTCCATATGCCAGACACTGAATATAACTTAGTAGCTGTTTCTATCAATTTACATTTACATTATTTATGCCCAAGTAGATTGTAAATTCCCAGAGGATAAGAACAAATCTTTTTGTACCCCTCTGATGCCTCTTCATAATGATGCTAAAAAATAACACTTTAAATTTAATTTGCTATTATAACCTTTCAAATTACCTTCATGGTTGTTACCTTATTGGTTATATATTTTCACTATGTTACAGTCCACAAAAGTGGAACATTAAATGCTCTAGGGACTAGGCTATGGGTTATACAACTTGTGCTCAACAGAATATGCATTTAATATATGTTGACTGATGGAATCTAGTCTCACTCACAACTTCACAACTATAAATTTTTCTCCTGGTTACAAAAAGTTCTATGGTATTTAAAAAACAAATGTGATTGTAAAGAACAAGAACAGATGAATGATGCAGAAAGTACAAAATAAGTGAATTAGGGGTGACAAGAATTAAACTATAAAGTAGCTTGAAAGCAAAAGAGAAATCTCTTAGTTTCTGCCTCAAATTGGCTACAAGAGATTAACTTCATAAGGCCTTGACTTCTTGTTGCAGAATGTAAAACTTTAAAATGAAAGCAAAATGGAAAGGAAAAGCCACAGAAGAGCGGGTAAACTACCAAATTCTAAAAATCAATAAATAAAGTTTACAAAAATAAAAATAAAATTAAAAATCACAGCATTTTACCCTATACGAAAGAAAAAAGTTCAAGAAAAACATATTGAACTGCTCTGACATTTTCTCCCAGTTTTGCGGAGTCCCACAAACACATCGAAATGCCTGTAACAACTATTTACCAACCTCTCAACTAACGTCAACAAAACAGTAGTCAGAAGTCAGCTAATTTTTGAGGCTACCCACTAGCCCGAAGCACCATGTGCCCAAATTAGCAAACGTCATTTATTCAGTAACTCTTTCAACATTTATCGCATACCTACTAAATGCAGACATTGGTCAAGCCCCCCCCCCCGGGGGTGAGGGAGGGGATTAAAAATCTGTTGATGTGAATTTGTGCTGACCAAAAACAAACAAAAATAAAGATTTATCTTCGATGTGCCTTAACTCTCATCCTCTGGGTCTGCCCCACTCCACCCCCAAACTCCAAAGTTTAAGAAAGTGAAGGCAATAAAAGAAATTCAAAATCAAGAGAAATACAGGGAACAGGTAAAAGTCCCATCAGCCTCTTGAAAAACAAAGAATTCTCAATGGTATCCTTCAGCCAAGTGAGTAGCGGAAGTGCTGGCGCCCACTGGGCGGAAGTACTATGCGGCAGGTGAGGTTCGAGGGACCCCAGAGCTACCGGAAGTGGGATCCCCAGTGCCCGGGAGAAAAGATCCTGGGCGGGCTATTCTCCAGAGCCGAGACCAAACGAGCTTCTCAGGGTATTCCCTGACCACAAGACCTTATCATATCACAGCAGGCCTTCTGTAAAATAGGGATTTTTAGCTTTCACGAAGGTGACGGTAGCTTGACGTGAGTTCTTCAGGGACGGGTCTGTGCGCCAATTTATAGTGTTTTCCTAGGCGAATCTGCTCCCCCCAAACCCTTACCAGGATACCGGGAGGGGAACGGACACCTGGACCCTGAATCGCGCGGGTGGGTGGGGTTGGGGGGGCGGGGCGCCGACTTGCGGGCCTTTGCGGGTGCGGGTGGTGCCTGCGGCGCCTCTTTGCTGAGGGCAGGACTGAAGTGGGACGCGGGACAGTGTCCCGCGGACAGGATGTTAGAAAGCGGGCCCTCTGGGGCACCAGGGCCCCGAAGGCGGCACTGACTGGTGCCCGAGGCAGGGGCTGTCGGTGGAGGCGGGGTGGGCTGGGAGGCGAGGCTGCTCTTGCCGCCCTCCTCTCCGGGGCTGGCGGGTTCCGAGCGCGGGTGGAGAAGCTGGCACGGACTGCCCCGCAGGCTTGTGCGGAAGCCCGGGCGGCGCTTTGTGAGCTGCCGAGGGGGCGAAGGGAGGCGGAGGTGAGGGGGCGGGCGGGGGGGGGGGTCATCACTGGCTGTTTTGAAATTAAATTCCTAGGAATCAGGTTGCCTCCAGGATTTTTATCCAGGGTATAGGAACTCGGAGTTTGTTTCATTTTGTCTACCCCTGCCCCCACCTTAATTCTGAAGCTCTGAGCCTGGCCTGCAAATGCGGGAGCCGGAGGAGGGCGCGTCTCTTTCCCACTCTGAGTCTCTCTCTCCGTCTCCCTTCTCTCCCGCGGACGCTCGCCCGACCAGCACCTTCATTCCTCTAACTTCCTTGGACAGTCTCAGGAGTCCCTTACATCTTCCACAAAATGAGAGCGCCCCGCGTCCCTCGTTCGCAACATTAGGTGACTGGACTGTAACTTACGTCAGAATGGAAGAGCTAAAGAGTTCCTTGCTGGTCTTAATATAATTAAAATGCACCAGCCCTATTTGTTCCCAAGGACGTGAGAGGGAAAGGGTCTGGACTCGGCTCTGAAGGTCAGTAGATCTTCACATGTTGATAAGATCACTGTTAAGGTCTCCTCAGCCTTGCCGTCCCTGGGAATTTAGTTGTGAGAGGAAGTAGCTTTTGATATTAATGTTCATCACATTAAACGTCTGACTCCTCACTCTCTACACTCTTTGAATGTCCAAAGATGGAATGGAAACTCTTGTTCATTTCCAAAGCTCTTGTGGCTCACAGGAACCCTAATTCCCTTTCTCTTTACTGTCCCCCCACTACTATCCTGGGCCTGGGGAGAAATCCTGGGATCAGTGGCTGCAGAACTGAGGACCCTAACAACCTCTGATTACAGAGGGAGGAGGGATGGAAGGGAGAAATGGAAAGGGGAAGAAAAAATATTTGTGTTCATTTACACATTTCCTGTGCAGAACAAAAAAGTTCCACCATCAGCAAAAGAAGTCTCTTCCTCCAAAATAGCAGCCAGAGGGAAAATTAGAATATGCATAAATTCCTTCATTTTCATTCACACGGAGCGCGATTTCCGGCAGATTTGTATTTAAACTGCTCTATTAATCCCAATTTCTGAACAGCATTTTACTTAGCATCTTCCTAAAATGCACTTAGAAGAGTATTGCTCTTCTCCCACTGTCCTGTTTTGAAGCCTCCCTCTTTGCTATTCTCCAAGTGCCAATGAAAATTTTATTGAAAAGACTAACTTTATTTTTCCTGTCCATTTTTTTTAAAAAATGAACTGATGCATTGGACTATAATACAAGGTGTCTGTGAAACCATAACTGCAAATGAGAGCCTAGTGAAAAGGATACGATTTTTTTTGAAATGTGTACTTGAAAAAAGTACACCTGATAGGACCAACAGACTTCTGCACTTCCCCTCACGGCATGGAATCCTTTCCTATTCTATATGGTCATATCCTTTCACCAGCAGCAATACATAGGATGTGTGGACTTGTCCACCCCCCTAAACTGTCCTCTCCCCATTTTTAAGGAGCATGCAACCCTGTTCCAAGGAGTATGACCCTTAATAAATATTTAGAGTGTCAGTCCATCAAATACCCCCACAGCCCATTTCTAAAATATATGCTTTGCCACCAGTGCAACAGATCTGACTGCATCTGCCTTGAAAATTCTTTGTTGGAAAAAATGTTAGTGAGCATCATTTGAAACCATTACCTTTCTGAAATATCAATGCTTAACTTGGGCTTACGTCTCCTGCCTTTGAAACTGTTTATTTATTTTACTTAACAATAGGATGTTAGTGTTTAAAAATGAAATTACTGCATCTTGGTTTACTAAAATGTACATGCAGATCTTAATTCCACTAACCCCTAAATTCCTTACTGTTGCACATCCCAAGATAGAAATCTGTATTTGCTTTATAATAAAACCTAAACAAAATGTAGCAGTTCTGGCTTTTCTTTAGTGCTTACAGATCAAAAATAAACCCCAATTATTGGTGGCTAAAAAGTTAGAAATACCAATATTTTTAGTCTTAGTTTCTATAAAAATAAACAAGCATACATATTTGAACTATATGTAGCATGATGTATATATATGCATTTAAATATCTGTTTTATGTTGGCTAAAGATTTTTAAGCTATTGGAATATAGAAGCCCATTACTTTTGTTAAATGGGCGCACCTGAATATCTGCATGACTTCTATTACTCTGTGAAATAACTGCTTTTATTGTTTCTTTACTTTCTGTCAAATATTCCTATAACAGAAGTATTAACTTGGTTTCTTTTAGTTAGACATGTCTCCAGTGACTCAGGGGTTCTCAGTTATATATAATTAAAAACAAAGTGTTTGAAAATAAATTCTTAAAAGTCATATTCGGGGGTTGTATATAACAGGATTGAGGGCCATTTTTATCAGCACTGTTGATTTCTTTTAATTATCTTATTGAATCAAATGATAATTTTCTCTTAATCAAAGAAACAGTGCAAACAAATGAAAATCACAATAACTGTTTTTCTTAAAGTATTATTTTTATTAGAATTGGATTTTATATGAAAAGCTCCAGTTTAAGTTCAAATTGCATAGCTGTACTTTCAGAAGAGTTGAAATTAATTTAGTTATTAATTGTCATTAGTACAGGGAGAAAACCTGGGAGTATGATTGAAAAGCAAAGCAGTATACAGTTGCAGCCAAAGCCCGATTCTCCTTTTGCAGACTAAGCATCACCTCAGTGAATTAATCTCTAGAAGTGAAAGTTCCTCATTCTTGGCTAATCTCTAGTGAAGTAATTTTCTCATGAACTGGAATATTTTCATACTTCTTTTAAGTGAAAAGACTAGACTGAAATTAAAAAGAATTGTTCAGCCTCCCTTCTGTGAAAAGTGAAGAGGTGGATGTACTTACAGCCAGTAGGGAAGTTGGACCCTTCTTTTTTTCCCCTCCCTTTCTTCCTTCAACTACTGTTTGCTTTAGTTATAGAGAGAGAGAGAGAGAGTGTGTGTGTGTGTGTTTGAAGACAATATCTGAAGAAAAAAGTTTTCTAGAGGACAGAACAGGATATTGATAGTTATGCCTTTCTTTTTGTAATTTGGTTTTTAACAAGGTATGCAGATCTTGTTTTTTCATAAATTTTCAGGGCTACATTAATTTCCAGGAAGACAGAACAAAGCAAAAACATTGAATGATTATGTTTCCTTGCTCCCAAACTATCCTTCTATATCTAAGGTTCTTATCCATTTGACCCTAGCTGCTGGGCTGCCAAGGAATTTCTATCTCAGTCTCTGTTTTTCTCTCCTATAACTAGCCTCGCTCTCCCAACCAGCTTCCTTTCCCCTCCACAAATGAAGGCAGTTCTCAAACAACGGGCTTTAATTCCAACATCTACCTGACAAACACTGAGTCTAATTGCCTCCTACCTGCTTTTTATTTATTTTTTTCCTCTTTCTTTGGGGTGGGGGGACACTGGGGACTCAGAATATTGGGCTGAGAGAAAGTTAGATTCCCACAGATACAGACAGACTCACTGGCAGATACTTTCCAGCCTAGCCTCAGGAACTGGTGGCTGTTTCGCACCTAGACTGATAAACCTTATTAGGTTTACAATGGACAAAAACACCTCTCCCTCCTCTATAGAAGATGAGCTTAGCTTTATTAGCTAGATCACCACCAGTTACATCTTCAACCTGGCCTCCTCCCTCCACTTCTATTCCCTTCACTTATTGTCCCCTTTCCATCCCTCCATCCTTAAAGGAATCAAAAGAATTCATCCAGAGGGACCTAATTCTTAATTTTTGTGTCTTGCCCTTTGGGCTGAGTTCCTCAGGGCCTCTCTTCTCTTTGGACTCACAGAAACCTCATAACTGAAGTACTTTGCCCAGCTCAGACTCCACAGCTGTTGATAACATGATCCTAAATATGACAAGTTCCTCATTCACCAGCAGAACTCCAGCCAGAGGAACCAGGTCCTTCTGCCCAGGAATCCCTTCACATGTCTGCCTTTGCAGTCTCCCTTAAGAGTTGATTCATTTCTAAATGGTGTCCAAGAGGAACATTCCCATACCAATGATGATGGGTGGGTAAAAAATACTCAGTGCCATTAAAAAACACTAGTATATTAAACCAAGGGAGTTTCTATTACAATATTTGAGTTGGGCCAGAACAGATCGTCCATCTAACCAGTGAAACAAGAAATTCAAGGAATGCCCAAGTGCAGCTGTGAAACACAAATTTCTTTTTCATCCTGTCAGCCAGAGAAATTATTTTAAAATAAATTTTGCTATTATTGTTTGCATTGTTATTATTAACATTTTATTTTTACAATTATTGCTGCAGATTTTATTTTATTTGTGTTGTTATTGCACCTATTATACTATTCAATACATGTTTAGGAACATTAGTCAGATTAATTAGTTTATCACTAATTTAAAGCTGAAAACTAGTAATTAAGCCAAAAACTAAATATGATCAAGGATGATTCATACCCATGTAGGATTTGGGAGGAAGAGAAACTAAATTTTAGATATAAAACTTGGCATCTATGAAGTAAAAAGAACTTGGAGATCAGAAATATAACTGAAATATTCTTAGTCACTCAACCTCTCTCCTCCTCCAAATTCAGCTAAGACCATTTTGTGATTTGCTTTGTAGAGAAAAATATTATAGTTGTTTTTGTTGACAGAGAACAAAGACCCCATGCTTGTTCTTCTTGTGATTTGCATTTGCATGTGGATTCCCCCTGCTTAGAGACCATCCAAATATCTAAGATCACTCCCCTCCAAGTTTGCTTCCTTCATCTCTTTGATCTTGTTATGCACCTCACTGAAGATGGTGTATCATTTAAGACAGGTATATACAATTTCGGCCCTCTCCACAGACAGGTTCCATGGACTATAAATTCAATATTTCAATTCTCTCCACAACAAGCTCTCTGCTCTTTCAAATATAATTAATGTTTTGATGGCAGTTTTATGTGTGTGTGTTTGTGTATACATATATATATATATATATATATATAACATACACACAGACGCACCCTCTAGCTTTGCTATTTGTGCATCTAAAACAGAAATGGATGTAGCTCTTTCACTGACTCCTAAAATCCATCAACTCTGTCAGCCCACAGAGAAGAAATCTGTTTAGGGAATAATGGCATGGTCTGATATATGCCCCAAAATATTTAATACAATAAGTGTAAGTCTCTATTTTTGATAGTCATTTTTTGTCAAATTTCCTAGAAAATAAAGGCTATTCTGAACTGATATTCTGATACATTCACTAGATAACAGTTTAACAGAAATCACTCTCCTAAACTACTGATTGTCTTTTCCAAGTTTTGATGATGAAAACTGACTTTCCATTTTATCCAATTGGGGCTAAACTGTCACAAATGTATAAAAACTAGCAGCCATAATAACAAAACTATGACTTCCATAAGAAACTGCTTATTCAGTCAAATACCTCAGTTATGTTTTAGGTGGATTCATTCATTTAATTGCAATTGGTTGTATATTGACATTCATATGTAAAAGAGGTGGTCAAAAAGACTGACAGATATGCAGATGACAATATGGCCAATAGGAGCTGAGTGATCAAATGCTGCTGAGCTTCCATACCAAAGTGTACCACATTCCTAATATTTCATTTCTACAAGCTGATTATAATTATTCGAGGACAAATAACATTCAGACTGTAGAACATAATACGTTTTCAGTTTTTGATGAAGTAAAATATGTATTCTATAATACTCCAATAAAAATATAAACCTTAATTTTCTATATTTTTGGGTTAAAGAAGCTAGTTATTTGGAACTAATAAACTAATTTGGCCATTTTGTTTGAGTTATGAATGTACAGAAGGTTCCAGCAGGGGAAACATTTTACACATCTCTCCACAAATATTTTAGAGAGGATATGTAAAAGTGATTAAAAAAAAATCTGTTGGGGTTTTATTTTCTTATTCCTTTATGTGGTTTTTGATGTTTGGAACTGTGAAAGATTTTTTTTTTTAATCAAAAAGGAAAGGAGCACAAGTGGCTGAGTACAAGAAGATCTTTTAACTGGATGGGAAAGCAATATTTCCCCGGCGTAGTTGTGCAGAGACAGGGGGAAGACGGTGTGATTTCTAAAGAACTCACTTGTGTTTGTGCTTTTTGTTATTGTTTTAGATTGACCCATCAGGGTTCCTTTCCCATACTTTCCTCCAAACTGTTTTCCTTGAAAGCATAAATGTGGGAACTACCTATCCATTCATCCTCTCACAAGCTAACATAAACAACAAATTTTAGTTAAAATTTCCATAGGAAAAGTCCTTACGGCTTCAGAGATTGTATTATTACAGGACCAAATTACCAATCCTAGTTAATTAGATACAGTTAACTTGATATTTGTCACTAGTGAGCTATATAAAATAAATATAAAGGTAAATTTTTTACAATATGGATCAGTAATGATGTGTGAGATATCAAAAAGAAATTCTTAGACTTTTTATATCTATTCTGATTTCATCCTTGTTTTTCATTTGTTTTTAAGGTAGTAACACCACTACCTCTGTGGTTCTCAAATGAGGTTCTGTATGGCTCAGACTGGTATTAAAGAAGATCACATATACGGTTGGAAAGTACTGTAGCTTTTTTTTTTTTAAATGAGAAAAATTGGACTCCCAAATGTCAGATCTGTGGTTTTCCGACGGGCAATGGAAATGGAGCTGACATCACTTTGCACTTTAACAATCGGATTTGGTCAGGGTACAAGTTGTTTGTTTAACCCGACAGCTCTGTGCACCCCATCGCACGCTTTGCACACTCATTAAAACGATTATTCACGACCTGTCGAGTGTTTCTGGGTTTATTCACAGGATAAGCTTGGAGCGAGCAAAAGCAATTCAAGTCAACACTGTCCACTACCCAGATGCACATGAAGACGAGCTGGTGCCGTGCGTGCGTAAAAAGACAGAGGGAGGGGTGGATGAGCACACCCTAGCTATAAGTCCTGTTTATCCAATGCTCTGGAATTTCAGTCTCGAAAGAATGCCAAGAGGGCTTGGTCCTAAAGGCCCATGTTCCTATGTTAACTTCAAGGGCTTGGCACAGGATAGAAAAATAAACCAAATAAACCAACTCTAAGCTCTCCCTCAGCTTCTCCTTTCAACCCCTGCAAGGCTTGAGGCTTGGCCACCTTCTGCCTGCAGCCCTGGGACTGGCAGGCTCCACCTCTCACAGCGAGGGTGTTGAAGTTAAGTAATTTCAGGAAAACTCCCCAGGGTGAAGGGATTCCTTTTCCATCTCCCAAGACACTTCGGTCCTCAAGGAAGAAGTTGGTTAATGTTCCTCCCTATATTTCTCACAAATAGTGGAGGGGGTAGGAGAGCTCAAGAGATAAAGAATAGGGCTGTAAGCCGTATTTGGTAGGTGTATTCCAAACTATTAACAAGGAGAGATTCATCCTCCAGACAGGAAGAAAGTCCTGTAAAATGAGGAGTAAATAGCTCTCTATAAATTAAACTACTTTTTCAATTTCCAAGTCATCTTTCAACGTTTTGTAATGACAATAAGAGAAACATGAACTCTAACGCATCGCCATCTTCCACTATTGCCTTGTACATGTAGGACACACCTCATGGTCTTTAGTGTTATATTTGTTCAAATGAGCCCTGATACATAACATTCATATGTGAGCTATTAGTTCAAAAGAAATGCCTATCTGTATAAGGTATAATGGTACACATAGACTAAATAATAGTATAGATGAGTGTATGTATTTAATATGTACGGAAAAGCTCTGGAATATCCTGTACAACATAGGTACCCCTGGCATAACTTAGATGTTTTTAAAACAAGGCCATTTCTATATTTCCAATCCTGCTGTTCCTGATTTTTCATCTACAACATTAGTAAACCCAGTGGTCACCTTATTGTTATGAGGATAAACTAGTCATGCCAACAGAAAAAAACAAAAAGTTTTATTAATGAGTTTCATTCTATCATACCTGACACCATAAAATTATCTTTTTTATTTTATTGAACCACATCAATACAATATGTAAAAGGAAGAATGGAAGTTTCAAGTAGCATGAGGTTTTAATCAGAACTAGTTTCCTAATTGCTAAGAAGCAAATACGAATACGTAATTTCATAAACTCTTTGGGTTACCATAATTCACTATCAGATTTACTTAAAATTGATTTATCAAGTATGTTTCCTATAGAAGCACTTTTGTTAAAACCAACCTGTGATAATAAGCAAGAAGCAGATGCTGAAATATGTAAGTAAATAGCAGAAAACCTCTGCATAAATAAACACAAATCAATGCAGTAATAGACAACACTATCGATGCAAGAATGATCGATTTTAGCCGTCCAACCTGCAGTAAGCTCAAAATGTATAATTAAAAGTATATTTTTAACTCTGTTAATACTATTACTGGAATAAATAAATAATAAACAAGCCCTGCTGCCAGTTCTACCTGATTCTTCATTCGGTCTACAGTACTTTTGATGGGGTGGTAGAAGCACACTACTTTTCCTAAGAAAGCTTGCCAACTTTAAAACTACATCACTAATTATAAAAATTATAAAAGTATTAAATAATAAAATTATCACCTTATCCTTGTTCTAAATTTTTCAACCCTCATCATAGCCTCTAATTATTCATTCAGCACATTTTAATAGAAAAAACATGTATTAGTGCTCATTATTTTTAAAGATTTTTGAACTACTGCTAGTGCCTTTGGGTTTAAAGATTCTTTGGGCTTTTGTTAAAACAAATGAGAAAAATGTCATTTTCTTAATATACCCTGGAAGATCTCATGCCTATGCTTGCATATGCAAGCAATCTGAAATGGGGGGGGCGGTGGCGGGGAGCATCTGCGCTATTCCAAAATTGTCTCATATAATGATTGCAAAACAAACAAGTGTCTGACTCAAAGAAATAAATATACTTGGATTTCTAGAAATTCATATATCTAAAACATTTTAGATTTTGCTTAAAGTTAAATTTCCTTTTTTGAGAATATCCCTGGATGACAGAATTAATTTTGATTAGCAAGCACCGGTATATGATGAGTTTGAGCATTTAGGTTTTGTAGAGTAATGAAAATACAGTGCTCATATTTTTTCTTAATCAACAGAGATGCTTATTTACATTCATCTGTGAATTAGTGTGGCCATCTGAAGCACAGGCCTCTAAAACAATTTATTTATAAAATTTAGCTTTTTTGAAAGTGATTTCTCTTAAATAATATTACCAGCACATAAATATTGATTTTGATTATCTTCATGTTTTTATGTAACCAAGCATTCTATTTGATTCCTTTCCTTCCCATCTAGGAAAAAGAATTCAGGGGCAACTAGACCCAAAGGGAAAAATATCATCAATTATTGTTTAGGGCTAATTTAACAGATAATTTAACTTCAGACAACAATGATCAGGTCACTACTTCAGAGCAGTGAAAAAAGGAAGAACTGAAAGACAACTCTCCCTAACTAACCGCACTACAGTTTTTATTCTTCCTGATCAATCAATGGAATCAATAACACCTGACCATACAGACACTGAGGAAAATGTTTGTATTTTAAGCACATTCCGATTTAAAGAATGAGACTGCAAAAGAGGGAATAAAACTGAAGACACAACTGGATTCTGGTATTGTTACCTCGGTAAGCAAATTAAACCAAGGTGAAAATGATTATCCAAATATGTCTGGGAACTGAACACCCTTTTCATTTGGACAGGAATCTCCAAATCTCACAACATGCAATGTGCTTTCCTCCCGTGCAGCTCTTCCGAAAAGCCAAATACCATAGGAGAGGATTATACATGTCAGGCGACCAACCATGAAAAGGACCTGGGGCATTTTATCTCCCCTCCCACCCCCACAAAAACAATTTTGAGAGTTACTTGTTATTTTTAAATGCCTTTTATGATTACAATTTCAAAATTTCTGCCTACCTCAAGTCTGACAGAAGGCCATGTGAGGAGGATGATGTTGAAGCATGGACACTGGGTCTTTTGGGGGATGGAGGAACAATCGGAAGTAGATGAGCTCTATTCTGCATTGTCCTTTCCTTCCCCTAGTCTTTCCAAGGCTGAAGACCACCGCCTGATAATCTCCCACACACGCAGGGATGTTCGGCCCACCCAAACCTCTGCCTCCCTCTCCCAAACACAGGGCTTCCCTTAGTGCTAAGGGAGTTTCCACCCCAAGGGTACCTCTTTTCCCGTAAAAACCCTTCACCTTTGCCCTCAGGCTTGGGCAGAAACGGAAAAAGAGGTAGGAGGCGAAATGGAAGAGGAATGGGGAGTGGAAAGGACAAAAGATGTCTATTACAGAGAAAACAGTTTTATCAACGAGCAGATAAGTGCTGAGATCTGAAACACCACCAGGTAAACAAAAGAAACAACTTTTAGTGGGAAGGGGAAGGAGGGGGAGAACACGGGAGAATAGGAAGAAAAAGGTAGGGAAGTGCGCCAACCAGGGTTCTGAAGTCAATTTTCCTGGCATCAGCCAGTGTGAGCTAAGGATCTCAAAGCTCTGCTTGTCCTGGGCAAGAGCGCCCTCACCTTGCTGCTCCCTGCGCAGCACTCGGCTTCCCTCAGGCTGGAACCTGCGGCTTTGTCCGGAGAGCGCCTCTCCTCCCCGGCTGCGCTCTGCCAACGCCGAGAATCAGCAGTCTAAGTCACTTTACATGATTCCACAACCCGAGAAAACAACGCGGCTGGGTCCCTGCCGATACCGATTCCCGCCATCATGCCCTTCTCCTGCTTCAGCCAGGAGCCCCGGAGGTTCGGGGAAGGCTAATAGGAAACAGCAGGGAAGGCTCAAAATTCGCTTCTGGCCGAGCCAACCGGTGTCTGGGGCTCTCGCAGCCACTCTCGGGACAGCCAGGCTCTGGAGCTTATACGCTGTCCCCTAAGTGTGCATTAAGAATCAATTATTTGCCTGCGATTCCCAAAGCCGGGAACTGGGATATTCCCAGCAGGGATAAAGTCAAGCCCAGAACGGTGATCATTTCCCTAGTCCTTCGAACAGGCAGAAGAGAAGCCTCCCACCCGGTCTTGTTCCTGATTCCTTGGGTTCCTTGCCGCACTCTGCCTGGGGCAGTTCCGCAAATCCGAGGCGGGCCCTTGCCTGACTCAGGCTAAGGAGCAGAGGGCGGTGGCCAGCTCTGGGGTAGATGGTAATGTTAGTGTGAAACCAGGGAGGAGGGGCCTTCTACCCACGTCCTCCGCCCCAAAAAAGAAAAGAAAAGAAAAAAGAACTTTGGCTTGAGGCAACTCCTTGGCTCTAGAGCAAAGAGCTTTGTCTCAAACAGGGAGAGCAAAATACCTACAAGTTTAAATGTTAAGAAAGTCCAATTAGGATATTCTCGCAGTTGCGGTTAAGACTCAGAAGTCAAATTTTCACGAAATGAATTATTTTGCACTTTGGGGCCTATTTCGGTCTCCCACTAACCCTTATCCATATAAATTCGTCTGGGTTCTCTTCATTCCTCTTTCTATGTCCCCTTGGCCATGTCTACCTCCACTTTACTTATGGATGCACTGTGACTTTCTGCTGACTTGGGAAACGCATGTATTTCCTCAGCTACTTCCATGATAGCACACCGAGCTAAGGAAGTAAAACAAAACAAAACAAAAAAAACAAACAAAAAAAGGAAAGGAAAGGAAGGGAAAGACGAAGAGAAGAGAAAAAAGAAAAAAGAAAAGGAGAGAAAAGAAAAGAAGAGAGAAAAGAAGAGAGAAGAGAAGAGAAGCACTTTAGACCCGGATCTCAAAGTCATGGTTTAAGCCGCAAAGCAGTCAGGCATAGCCCCTCCTCCCCTCCGAAAACCACTTTCACTTACCGAGGTTGGGGTAAGAGCGCTGCCAGTCCACAAGTCTTTTTCTTCGGCATCCTTGGGACAACCTCAGGCAGAGGCTTAGGTAGAGGGAAAAAAACATAGAAATCGGAAGGGAGAAAATAGACTCAAAACATAACAGTACATCACATATTACCCGATGCTACCTTGGCCTACATCCTCAGGACAAGGTCCCAGTGAATGGTCACTACAGTGGGGAAAAAGGTCGGTTTGCAGACCGAAAACTAAGAGGTGGGTTATTTTAACTGCTGGTGGTTGGGGGGAGGGGAGGCCCTGAAAAGGGTCTGGGGAGAGTGATTGGGATGAGAAGAGGAAGCCTTAAAAGGAAAAAAAAAAAAAAAAAAGCATGCCAGAAAAAAAAAAGCAGAAAAAAATTGAGAATGAAGTATTGTGAAAGATAGTGCCTCTGAACTCTTACAGGTAGGTAGCTCTTAGAGAGAATGCAGATGCGCTTGTATGCTGCGTGAAAGGAGAATCTAGATGACCCCTATTCTTTCCATATCTTCAGGATCTGGTCTCGAGTAGGACAAAAAAAAAAAAAGAGGGTAGAATTTTAATTCAAGTTTCACCTACCCTGCTTGTTGGAATGGCTGCGCAGATTTTCCTGTCGGAGAGTTCCATCTGTCTGGCAGAAGCTGGAGTGGTGTTGGGGGCAGGTTAGCTGGTGAAGTAGGAATGTACAGGAACCCCGCCCTCTAGGCACAGTTACACAGCCCCAGCAACCCGTCTCAGTCAGCTCTAAAACCTCTAATGATCTTCACCTTCACCCTTTGTTAGCCTATTTCTCCAACAGGCATTTAGTCCCTAACACAATCAGACACATTAGCTATTCATAAAATTAATGTCTTAAAAGCAAAATTACTTCAATGCATGCAAATTCCCCAACAATGTTGTAGCAAATACATTTTTTTAGAAACCACATTTATAAATTTAGTTCTACATATAGTTAATTTATCCAACTATTTGGGTGAAATATCCAACTTAAAGATATATAATTAATACACTACAAGACTGATTTTTTTCCTCTACCCTTGATTTTATGCAAGTCATAGAAACCACATGAAATCTTCCATGATCATAAAGATAGTTGTATTAAATCTTGTTGGTTCTGGACTTTATGTTCACTTGATTTCCAATTTTGTATCAAGCTGAAGAAACATATTTGGAAGAACCTTTTCCTGTTCTACCTAAATCATTTTCACAATATTTCATGTATTAATAACTTACATTAACTTTATACCAGACAAATTCAAGTCAAATACTTTAAACCTGGAAATAAGTTGTAATTTTGGATTTTAAGTTATAACTTGGGATCACTTTCAGTTCCAAAATCTCAAAAAGAGCAATTTTCATCTCATTTTTTAAAAGTTGTAAGTATGAAAGAAGAAACATTTCAAAAAGTTTTTAAGTGTTTTTCTGGCACAATCTAATTTTAACTGGCAAAGGTTGGTGACGACAAATGTCAGACACAATATTACAACCAATTTGTTGCAAAATCTATTAAATGCCACGCTAGGCTGTCATGTGTTTTTGAAGTAGATGACTTGATGGATGATAGGACAGAATTGAGATACATGAAATGTTCATATTGGGCTGCAGGAGGCCTTCATAAATTTCTCTCCCTCTGTTCCCCTTTGTATCTAGTAAGCCTATTAAACAAAAACTATTTCTTACTTTTAATCACATCCATTATATATGTAACATGGACATGTATGCAAGTAGAATTTTCACTCCAGTTCTTAGTTCCTATGAATTTATAGAAGGCCGTTTTAATCTTGACCTCAAACTATGACATTTGCCATTGAAATTCAATTTCTCCATCATGCAAATAAACTTATCAAAAATAAATATAGCTATTTAATATAGCCAAAAAGTACTCAAGGGATAAATCTTTCTCCGAGATCTATGTCCTTTTAACTCAATATAAGAGTTCAACTTTCTTTTCAACTTTTGATCCGCAAAAGGCTATATTCTTTTGTGCCAGTACATTCTCATTCCACAAATAAAATCCATGATAAAAGCAAACAACACATCATCACCTTTTTCAGTCTAAACACATGCTTTTCTTTGAGCTGTTTTTGTTCACAAATGTGTTAATGGGTACCTCCTTTGCCTAACCTCATTCAGTGGACTCTCACCATTTTTAATATCAGCCATAAATTTGGCTTCTAAAACAATTTGTGGTATTTTCTTTCATGTTTCATTCTGCAGAACTATTAAATTTCAAGGAATTTGGACCTTTGGTGAAACTGCTCTCATATGGAGAAAAAAAAATCATGCCCAGTCTGCTTAAAGGGGTAATTAAACTAGCTGTTTTAGTCTGTTTGGTCCATTTCCTATTTGTACATATTTGGTTCCAATTGTTTCAATTTTCCTGAACCTTATCTTTCTTTCCGTCTTTCTTACATCTCTCTGTCTCTCTCGTTCTTTTTTGTAGTGGAGGATTGTACTTTCAGTTTATCCCTTTTCCCTTTCCTCTCCTCTCTCACTCTCCTTCTACCTCTCCATTCACAGCCCACCCATCTCCATATTCTGATATTAACTGTTCTTTATTTCTACTTCAAATCTATTTGAGTCACCCTTACTTCTCTCCTAGGCTTTTTTTTTTTTTCCTGAGCAACTCTCTAAGTGTTTGCCGATAACATCTTGGGGACAGATTATTTTTCATTGGGTCCATTGTAAGAAGGAGCCAGCTTATTGCATTACTGCAGAACACATTTCAGACTATACAATTGTAACAAATGAACAACTTGTCCTCCACAGACTCACCACAGGATCCAATTAGTTACTAAACCTTTTACTTAGGTTTTCTAATTATTTTCTGGAGTCATAGCAATTGGACTGCTGAAACAATTCAAAAATGTTTCCATTTTGCTTCATATATATGTATATATATATGCATATGTATTTTGGAAGTTAAAATTATGACTGTAAGCAAAAGAAACAAATCTCTAGATTATACAGACTTATGTAAAAGGGAATTAAGTAAATACCTCTACATTGTAAAATATGAAAGAAAATGAGAAAGGCATTTTACTGCTTCTGAACATCTAGAATTTGAAATTGTTATAATTTTAAAATAAAATATAAACATTGATCTGCAAATCATTACAACAGGTGATCACTTAAGCAAAATCTATATTCCAACTTCAGCACATCTTTATTAGAACTCTTCCATTGTGGGTAAACAGCCACCAAAATAAATGCTGACTTAGTATAAATACAAATATTTAAACAAAAATATTTGCAGCATTCATAGCGCAAATTTTACCTGAACTGAAGGACTCTGTGTTTATATATATTACATATGTGTGCATTATATTCACTTCTGTCTAACCATATACATTTATTTATAGTTTACCAAGCGGTATAAACAAGATATCTGAAACAAAATATATAAAAAGCATTCTATTGACTGATTTGAAAATAAATACATGGTAACTATGCACATTAAATTATGTATTTTTTAGTATATCTACAGAAACTTAAAGATATAAGCTGAAAAGCCTATACTTTGTTTAAAGCTAGTGTTTCTTAGTTTGCTCCTTGTAAAATTTAATTCCACAATGGAAAAAATACTATTTTCATTTTTAAAGTCTTATTGTTCAAATGAAAAGGAGCAGTTTAAATTTTAGTTGGCTGAAAAAGCCTTTGAATTCCCTAGAACTTTAATGATCTTTTAAAAATTAGCTCTACTTAATAAAAGAGACAAAAATATCAAGATATATATGAATTTAGCCTATTTTTTATTTCTGTGTGTTCATAGTAAACATTTTTGTAAGTGACAAACACGGGCATATGACCACAGTATCACAATCAAGAAATTTTAAGACAACATTAACAATCACTCAAATTTATGCGGCATTTGCGCAACACAGGTTACATATTTGCAAGGTTTACCTATAAGTACAATAGGTATTAACATTTCACTACATTTAGAAAAAATAAAAGTGACCTGTTAGTGACCACATACATCAAAATATACACAACACAAACTGAAGGCAATCATTAATTTTGTCCCCTTCCAATTCATTTGAATGGGCAGTGCTGCCAACTGAAACAACTTTCACTTTTTTGTTTGTTTGTTTGTTTTTTAATACTTAGTATACCAAGTGCATTTTCTAGAACCCAATCTTTGGTCTAAAAGTAAACAAAAGTAAAAAAACAGTTTTTAAAAGAAAAGGACAAAACAATAAATGGCCAAAATAATTTCTTGGGCACCTTTACTACGAATGCTTCTTAAATACAAATTACAGTTTAACATTTAAAAACTCTCCCCATAATTTAGGTTGTTCTCAAGGTCTGCATCCACCATTTAGATCCATGATAACTTATAATACTGCACACATGGAAATTTGGCGGCTCTTACAGACTTGTCAGGTTTGAATGAAATGGCAAAGCAGTCACTATGTAGATACACATTCTACTATAATTTTGACTTCCAAACCTTATATTCTACAATGTATTCTCCCCACATTGCACCTCGCTGACACTCCACACCTTGTTAGAATAATAAACAACCCTAAAGACTGAACAAACGTACAGAATGGGGGGGGGGGTGGCTTAATAAAAAATACCTGGACTTATTTTTTAATTATCATTTACAATGCAAATGTGTGTAAAACGTTCACTTACAGTCTGGTCCCAGGGATGTTAATGTATTAGAGGGTTGGAAGAAGAACCCTGATTTTGATGTGTGAAATAATCAGACAGTCCACCGGACAGTCCCGTCGTGAAACTTGGCAAAGAGGGTCTTAAGGACTCACAGGGCAGGGTCGAGGGCGCCTGCGGAGACGTGGAGGAGGACGCGGCCCGGGCGCTCATGGACGTGCTGCTCTGCGAAGTCATTGACGGGTGCGGGACGTGGGGGAAAAAGTAACTGGTCTGGCCCGCAAGCAGGTTGACCGAGCAGGGGTTGAGGGAGTAGGTCCCGGAGCAGGGCACCGACAGGCCGCAGGGCACTGAGGCGGCGAGCGCTGCGGCCGTGAGGTGGTGCGTGGCGTAGGGGATCTCCCCGTTGACCAGGCGGTCCACGCTCAGGCCGTTGGCCGTGGAGAAGGAATGGTTGTTGCCCAGCGAGTTCTGAGTCAACACGGAGCTGTAGGGCATAGGGTGGCTGGGGTAGGCCGACGTGGTGCCGTTGTAACTCAAAGTGCTGCTGGCCCGGGGGTGGTGCAGGGACAGGAAGGGCGACATGGGCCAGTAGAGGGAGCCGGCGCGGTCCATGAAGGTGAGGCCCGTGGAGGTGAGGCGTGCCCCGCGTTTGAAGGCCAGCTTGGCCCGCGACGTGGTGGAGCGGCGCCGCAGTTTGCCAGTGGTGCCGCCGATGAACACGTCGTCGCTCGACGGGTCCAGCATCCAGTAGTTGCCTTTGCCCGGGTCGTCGTAGTGGCGCGGCACCTTCACGAAGCACTTGTTGAGGGACAGGTTGTGGCGGATGGAGTTCTGCCAGCCCTGCTTGTTCTCGCGGTAGTAGGGGAAGTTCTTCATGATGAACTCGTAGATGCCGTTGAGCGTGAGCCGCTTCTCGGGGCTTTGCCGGATGGCCATCATGATGAGCGCGTTGTAGCTGAACGGAGGCTTCTCGTACTTGCCGTTCTTCTTCTCGCCCTCCTTGCCCCCCTCCCCGTCCTTGCCGCCCTCGCCCGCCCCTTTCTTCTCCTCCCCCCCAACGCTGGAGCCCTTTTCCTTCTCGTCCGGCCCGACGGGCGCCAGCTCCCCAGCCCCGCCGCCCGGCTCTCCCTTGCCGCCCAGCCCGTCCGCTTTGGCCCCGTCCAGGACGGCGGCCGACGGTGGCGGCGGCGGCGGCGGGAGCAGCAGCTGCTGGGGGCCCTTGTCGTCGTCTGCGCCCGGGGCGCCCCGCGCCTGAGGGGGCTGCGGTGCCTGGGGTGGTGGTGGCTGCTGCGGTGGCGGCGGCGGCGGTTGCGGAGCCGGCGGTGGCGGCGGCGGGTGGTGGTGATGGTGGTGATGGTGGTGGTGGTGCTGGGGGTGGTGGCTGTTGTGGTGGCCGTGGCTCGCGTGGTGATTGTCGTTTTGGACCGCTTCTGGCACCAGGCTGTTGATGCTGAACGAGGACTTGGGGATCATTTTCACCTCTTTCCTATCTCCCATGTCCAGCATCACCCAGTCGTCGAGGGACAGCGGCGGAGGCGCGGGAGCGGGGCAGCGGCGCGGCGGGCGGGCGGCGGCGACCGGTGGGTGTCGAGCTCGGCGCGGGCGGCGCGGGCAGCGGCACTGAGCGCTCCGACAGCAGCGCAGTTGGACCGCAGGCTCTGGCGCTGGCAAGTCATGTAGCAAAAGCAGCAACCACCCCTCAGGAATTAGAAGGGAAAAAAAGAAAAAGAAAAAAAGAAAGAAAGAGAAAAAAAGAAACAACCACCGCCCCGGGGGTGAAGCTCTCTCGCTCCCAACTCTACTTCTTGGTCTCCCCCCCACCCCCCGCTCCCCCCCCCCCGCTGCTTCCTCCTCCTCCTCCTCCTCTCGCAGCAGCAGTCACAGCAGCAGCAGCAGCAGCAGCCCAAAGGGGGGGAGAGCCGGGCGGCGGGCGGGCGCGTCCCGGAGCGGCCGCGGAGAGGCTGGGGAGGCAGCGATCGAGGCGGCTATAGCCACAATTAATTTTCCGAGCTACAGGCGCACACTAGGGCTGTAAAAAAATTTTTGGTTTAACCTTTCCTACCGCTGGGCCAATCAGAGCTGGCGGCGTGCGGGCGCGTCTCTCCCACCGTCGACCAATCAGCGGGTCCGGGCCCACCCACCCACGCCCCGCCCGCCGGCTCCCGCCCCCTCGGGTGCTTGCCTCCCCCTCTCCGTGGGCCCCGGCCTCGCGGAGCGGCGTAGGGATACGGCGGCGGGAGCACGCTGCGCCGCGGCTCTTATCTGCGCCCTCTATTCCCCGTCCACTCCGCGGGGCAGCGCAACCGAAATCCCCCTCTTAGGGCAAATATCTCACATTTCCGCCTCCCTTCTCAGTATCTCTTGGGTCATTTTCGTTTGAGCGTCAGTACTTGTCCTTATTGATTAAAGTTTGTATTCAATTTTATTTTTAAAAGCGGGGGCGGCGGTAGTGGTGGAGAGATGTGTGGGAGAGGATGTAAGGAAAGGGCAGGAAATGGAGGAGGAAGAAGCGAGGCACTACTTTCCCCAGTCGGCCCTGCAGGCCGGTCCGGCCTTTCTGCGTCCTTAGGAAAATTGTGCCCCTTGTAGGTAACACTCCAGCGAGGCCATGGGTGGCTGGGGAGGGAAGGCCCACCCCTGGCGTGGGGAGGGGGGTGCCCTACACCTTTAGGGGAGGAGGGTCTGGGAGAGGTTTGAAAACGACGGGACGAGGCGGAGGAAGTGGGCTGGCGTGCGCGGGGCAAAGCAGGGGTTACTTACTCGGTTCCTGCGGCCTGGGCGGCGGCGAGCTCGGGGCTCGAGGCTTGGGCGCCGCAGGGAAGCCGGGCCTGGGGCTCGCGGTGCGGCGGCGGCGGCGGCGGCGGGCGGGGGCGGCTCAGTGGTGGGCGCCTATGATGGCCTTCCGAAATGAGGGGTGCTCAGAAAACAATACCAAACAGTCTCGAAATAAACCAGGTAACACATGCTATGTATGTGTGTCTCTTCCTTTCCCTTCTGTCCTGCTCCAGACCGTCGCTCACGCGCTGGGTGACTGGTCGTTTTCTCCTCCGCTCCAGCTTCTCAGTTTTTAATCCGAATTGGAAGCGAGTAGCAGCGACTGATCACACTGGAAATGTTTTCATTTTGCTTGTTAACATTGGAGGGAAAATCAGGGTGGGCGTCTGTTTCTTTCCGTTTTTTAAAAGACTTCCTATTTTCACTCCCTCTTTATTTTTTCTTTCCGTTTCTGAACTGCTTTTAATTTGTGCGAGCCTTAATCCTGAAATAACCGCATGGTGAAGCCAGCCCTTCCCCGCCCACCCCCCACCCCTCCAATGCTGCTGTAAGGCACCTAGGAACCTTGGGAACGTGTGCCCACTATCCCAGCTTCTTGGGCGTTACGACTGGGAAGGTTCGGTTGAGGGCTGAAGTGAGAGTGGAGATGGAGATTCGGGGGCTTTAAAAGGATCCCGTGGCCAGGGGCAGGGCTAAGGCCCAGCATTTCCCAGGGATTGGAATTTGGTGCGGAGAGCATGATCAAAGGCTGTTTCATCCCACATGGGCACGCAACATACCACATTTTACGGAGGATGCAACCCCGAGAGAAGAGGGAGGTGGAGCAGAAGCATAAATAAAAGCACCCTTTTTTCTCCTCTATAAGGTAAACTATAAAATGTAAACATTTCTTCACTATGATGAACTCAAATTATCTGGCAGAAGTGGTATTTAAGAAAACGAAGGAAGAAAAAACGGTGCTTATGTGTGACGTTAAATTTCAATCCCACTATAAAGAATGCAATTGATGAATACTCAGGTTAATAGGGAGTTATTCCACTCTTCCCTCCCCACCCTCACCTTGAAATTCTGGGAATAAACTCTGAAGAGAAAAATAGACAACTACAAAATAGCTAGTGATTGTTAAAATTGTTTCTATTAGAACTTTGAACGCTGGACTAACCACAACTATCCTTCCACTGTATGTGTGTATTACTCCTTCCTTCTGCATATTTTCTTACTTTAAAACAAACTATATTTACGTGTGCGAAAATTCAAGGGTTTCAGCTACCAAGGTTGATAGTGACGTGGCCCTCAACATTGACTTGTAAGCTCGGATTTCTTACAGAGCCGGGTCAGCTGATGGGCTTTTTGGACCAGGCTGGAGAGATCTCTGGGCCTTTCTCTTTCTGCTCACTTTTCCTCCTCCCAATCTCCCCTCCTCAGGCCTTTTATTCCCACTTTTCCTCTACTGGTTTTCCTCCCTCCTCTTCTCTTCCACCTCCCACTCTCCCCCACCCTGTCTCCTTCCTCTGTTCCTCTCCCTCACTCCATTCCTCCACCTCCTCCCCCCCACCACAGCCCCCCTTCCCATTGCCACTTATAATGGCACACAAGGGCTCCCTCTGAGGTGGACGGCCCTGTACGTTTTCGTAGTCGGTCTAGCGTGAAATGATTCGGTGTAACCGGATTCTTGGGAAAGGACAGGTTACGTAAACATTTACTGATGTGGAGTAACTATACTATTTGTACTCTGATATGCAGGAAGGAAAGTGTTGATTAACACAGAAGAAAAAAAAGCGAAATTAGCTGATTGCATGCTCATAAGTGCAAGCTGTCATTGAACTGCTTTTAAAATAGACACAGCTGGGTGTTTGTGTTGAAAAATTTCTTGTGTTTTTGCTAATACTGAAATAAGCATGATTTTGTATACCAAACATTTTCAGATCATTAAAATTTGTAATCTGTGCTGGTTTTAAACACAAAGAAAAGAAACAGAATCATTTCGATGTAAAATTTGCTGATATTATATTAACTCAATCAGGTCTGTACAAATTGTGCATTGTGCCTCCTAAAATCTGTTTGATCAATTTAATACACAAAGTGCCAAACGTGGGTATTGTTTGTTAACATTGGGCATTTTATTCAAACCCAAGCTCAGCAGCAAACTGGAGGAGCATTCCTTGAATACAACACCAGCACTGACTGATGAATTTTTAATATTTTAAGGTGTTTCTTAGGTCAAAGCTGAGTGTACATTGTTTTTGCATTCCTGCATGAAATTTTAGCAGGTGGAAATAAGTTTCCCTTCTGTTTACTTTCAAATACCAAAAACTGAAGTCTGCTAATGAGAGCTGTAATAATCTGATTTTATGTGCTAGGAACTTATATTGACTGGGAAAATGTTTTGCATGCAAATTAAGAATGTGTTATATTATTTTAAGGATTGCATAAATGCAAGTCTCCCAAAATAGCATACTTGTGTAGGAATAAATAGATTATAGTTTACTATATTAAAGATCTAGTCCCCCTAATGAAAAAGATTATTTGAAATTTTGGGTGAAGTGAGTTTGAATTCTTGTTAATAAATTTAATTGGACTTTGTGGTGAGATGGAGTGCCACATATAGGTGTGGGAGTAGGCTTATTCAACAAAACACATACTGTTTACTCAGCAGCCCACATTTGTCTCAGCAATGGCTGCATTTTAGAACTGCTACTAGATGAAATGAAGGGGGAGGGGTTTCTTGGACCAGTATTTTGCAAGTTGAAAGTAGCTGGACGAAGCTTTGTATATCATACTGGACAATGTGGGTGCAAATTTGATCTGAAGGACTGCCTACGTCCACTTCGGACTTCTTGAACACATGAAGTGCTAACTCTGTACTTCCACCTCACTCAGTCTCCGTGGTTATCATCAGAAGACAGGGCATCCAGTGGTCTTAGATCTGAAACAAATTCTTTATCATTCTAATATTTCCTCACCATCAGCTTAATTTTGGTCTCACATACATACTTTTATAAGTGCAATGTTAATGAATCAAAGCATAAGTCAGAGCAAAATGTAATTTTCTGGCATATATAGTGGTGAACATTTCCTCCTCTGTCTACCATCTCCCCCCACTCCCCAACCAAAAGAGGACAGACCTTGTAAAAAGTGAGCAGTTCCAACGGAGGAATTGCTTAGAAAATGAGTTAGATTATTCTGTTTCTAGTTGTAATTAATAACCAAGGCTCCACAGCCTATTGTATCCGAGTAGCGAGCAGCACATTCCTTTTTCCATTTGGCGGTGTTACATTATCTTCCTTAAAGGCTATTTCCCGCTTTTGGTGTTCCCCGCTTTTTCCCTTGTTACTTGCTGGTTAAAGGAGGGCGAGTCATTTCTACCTAAAAATCTCTCTGACTCGGCTCCCAGGACCGGGTATCCTTGAAGGGTACCCAGCATGGAGCTCTAGCTAAAGCTCTCTTCCTGAAGATGCTCAGGGAGTCCCTGACCCCGTGACGCTTGGGAGCAAGGGGAACCCACGCAAGGGCATCCAGGTATTTGCAGAGCTCCTGTAAGGAGCGAGGCCCGCCCTCGCTTGAGCCAACTCCTCTGTAATCCCTTCCTAACAGCAGGTAATGGTGCAAACATTTAGTGATTATGAGTTACTCTTTAGCGTGTTGTATCCTTGTTCTGTGGGTTTTGGTTACAGGCTACACGATTAGGTTTGCGAGAACAGTAGTGAACTAAACTTCTCAGTAAGAGGTCTTCACACCAGGGAAGTGTTACTTTTCTGCAGTAGCCCTGCCTCGTCACTCATTAGGGAGCTGCATGTTGTCAAACGGCTGCTCTCTGCACGCGCGCGTGCACGTGCACCCTCAATATCCCCGGGGGCGCGCACTAATGTGTGAGCGTGTGTGTTCGGTCGCGTATATGTGTGTGTGTGTGTGTGTGTGTGTGTGCGCGCGCGCGCACACACACACACACGCCGCACTAAAACTAAATTAAGAAGCCGATGATTAAGACAAGCGTCTACTAGGCCTGTCATTTCAGCATCCTTCCATCATAACATTGTGGCAACGACAATTTTCCTTGAGAACCTCAAGAAAAAAGTCTATGGGAGAGCCTCGTATTTGAGAGTCGAAATGTTTAACTTGTATCAGCTAGGGAACCACTCTGGAAGCGGGGAAGTCCAAGGTGAAAGAAAGAGAGAGAGAGAAGGAGAGAGAGAAGAAAGAGAAAGAAAAGAAAAGAGAAAAAAGAAAGACAGATAAGATAGAGATCCCCGGGACTCTCCAGGCAGGTTTCTTTGATTCTACCAGAGGTCCCAAGCTCTCTGAAGGCAAGTACAAACTCATCAAAAGGAATGGTCTCAGGAGCCCTGCAATGAAACACAGTGGGAAGAAGCTTCTTCCCAATATTTCTCTACAGAAAGACAGGTGCAGAGAGAACCACAGTGGAACATCACCACCCAGGGCCGAGATCCTTAAAAAAAAAAGGTCTCTGAATGACCTTTCAGTCAAATAATCTGCACATCTTTTGTAAATATAAAATGCCCACTACCCTTTTATTTGTTTCCCATTATTTTCCAGCACACTCCAGGACCTTTGAGGGTGGATAATTTGCAGAAAAAGTTGAGTCCTTGATTGTGTGAGGGCAGACCTGTTCCATTTCTTGACCCCGTTCAATCGGGAGAAATTGTCCCACACCTTTCAGGCAAACACACACTAAAAGGCCAATTCCTTTTTTCCCTCTAGCCTTTCCCAAGGAAAGGCTCAGCCTATCCTTCAAAGGAATCAGGAAATGCTAAAGAGAAAGACAAAGAGTTGGAGGGGTGATGGTAAAGGCGAATGAAGCGGGTTAGAGCTCAGGTCCTTAGCTTTAATCCTTGAGTCTATCTAAAAAGGGAAAAAAATGAGACTTGGCAAAAGTCAGCACACAAGACAATGTTACCTTGAATTTTCCATCAGTGACGCAATAAAAGGGGAAAATGACCTTATAAATATATATCAGGTTGAAAGAAAAGCTTACAGGCCTCAAAATGCTGAGCTTCTAACTATGCCATCACTGTTCTCCGTAATTAGTTGGAGCTTCAATTTGATTTCCCATAGAAGGCTCAATAATCTACTTTGTGAAAGTTTTATCTCACTCTTCACAGAATGCGGGGCATCGAGTCTCCCCTATTTTTAAACACCCTCCCAAAAGTTTCCCCAAACTTCCTTATGAAGAATGATGGAACAGTGTGACTCAGTTGCAGTTAGGTGGTCAGCTCTGAACTAGCTACCTTCTCAATGCTTAAAAGTATACAAGGAGCACTGAATAGCCCAAAGTCCATATAGGAGATCGTTCAATAAATTTTAGAAAATGCTCGCACCCTCTCATGGTCTGTGAAGGAATGAGAAGAGAGAAGAATGCATGGAGCAAGCAGGCCAGCAGGCACACAGAGAACCATCCACCCCAACGTCCCCCTTTGCATGGGGGACGCAATGTTAGAGATTTACTACTCAAATTCATTCACTTCCTTTGTAAAATCCCAGGTGAACAAACCAATGAGCCAGTTTTACATTGTGCCAATCTCACACCCACCTGCCTCCTCACTCTTGAACTGCCATTCCTGGAGGTCTTCCCCTTCCCCCTCCAAATCGAAGCAGTAGAAAATCTGTGGGAGCAGCGTGTGCCAAAAAGCCGTGATCTTCTCCCTCTCTCGCTGAACCTTGGAGGCTGAAATCGCGACGGGTTCGGCAAGGAGTCCCCGCTCCTCCCTGCGCTCGCGGGTGAGCGCTTGCTGGGTGCTGCTTTGTCGCCCGCCTCTGCCGAGCTCAGTCAAACTAGGGGACTTGCTTTTAGGTTTCATTTCCAGATTTCCCCCTCCCTTAAAGTTACCTTTTCAGCCGGGATGTCTCATGTTTGCACATCACGCCAGAAGCACGCACACAGATCAATATTTTGGGGCTAAGAGGTCATCTGCCACGACGAACACGGAAAAAAATTAGAGACCCAGTTAAAGGTCTTAAGCTTATTATTTGTATAAAGCACAGCTCAAAGTTAATAGACTGGGGTGCGTGCAGGTGAAGTTAATTCGAATATTTAATTACGTAGAATAGAGTCGAACCCATTCGGGGAGAGCCGATATACTCCTTTCTCTGCAGCTCTTTGGAAGGAGCTGCAGGCAGGGAGCAGAGGAACGGCCAGGATAAGATAGATGCGGAATGGCGTCTGAACAAGTTACCGTTATGATGTGAAAACAAAACAATCTGACCCCTCCATTTCGGAATCTACAACAAAGGTAGAGGTGATGGAGGTCACTCTTATTTTAAAAACAGTCCTAGATATAGTCTTGTTTACCAGTTTGAGCCTCTCCCTGTCTGGGTTTGTACTAAGGCAAGCAGGAGGGAAAGTAATGTTGGAGAAGAAAGCGCGGTCGGCAAGTTTGGCTTCCGTGCCTGTGTAGGATGAATCACTACGGTGAAGGGGTTTCCTTTTATTGTCACTCTTTTCTTTTCTCCTGGAGCGTGAACTTGTTAGATAAGATAGAGGAGGACTTGAGGAAATGAAAACTGAAAAACCCAGGCTCCTTTGGAGAGGGCCTGCGAGGCTGGCAGGAGGCTGCTGGGCGCTCTCTCGGAGCTGAGGGGTGTCCGGGCTAACTCCGGGGCTGTCCCCACTCACGCCTCCGCTGCCGCCCGTGAGCCCAGCGCCCGCTTTCGACAGCTGCCCAGGCTGTCTAACCCACCTACCATTTGGCCTGAAAGTAAACACCCCAGAAGAGGAGAGAATGGTCTTTAATTGTAAATGAGTGTCTTCTCTTCATCTGGGAACACACTAAGTGGGGTCCTCAGGTTTTCCTGGAGGAAATTCGAAGTCCCGACCACAAAACAATCAGAGTGTATGAGACACTAGATTTTAAAGAAGTCCGGAATCACACATGAAACATTATTTTCCTCATTAATGTGAAGTAATTCTCTTTCCCTATTTATAGGTATGTAACATGCTATCGATTACATACCGCGTTTTACTTGGAAAAAAATGGAGTATCTTTAGCACACACTCCTCGTTCTTTGTCCATTCGAACATGAACATTTTCAGCTGATAGTGTAGCTGTTCGGGACAAATTAGCACTGGATTTTGCCTCAGTGTTGCTCCCCAGGGCCGACAATGGAACCAACTCATCTCCAGCGACATTTTTTTTTCCCGCCCACGTGCGTATCCACGCCAGGGCTTCAGAAACAGTTCAAAATCCTCAGCCTTGGTTTCACTTGATTTTGTTGTTGTTGTTGTTGTTATTGATAAATATTGGGTCACACACAAGGCACTTGTCAGAGCCTTTGGCTCCATCTCGCAGCTACAGCTCCTAGCGGGGCGTTTGAGTTGTGTCCTAGGAACTGGAGGGATTCATTGGAAAAAGAATTGTTCAGTCTCGCTCCTTTAGTTGCGTACATGGTCTTGTCTGTCTGCTGTCACGTTTATTTCTTAATTTGCTCAGCTATGGGAACACTGGGTAGATATGTGTCTTTTTTTTCTGGTGTCTTTTTATTGAAATTGCATTTTTTTTAAAAAGGGAGGAAGTATTGATCCCAGTTTCCTATGTATATCTGAAACCAAGAACAGGAGAATAGACAAATAATTGTTGTTATTGCAGCGGTGGGTAGTTAGGTAGGTAGGACGTTGGGGGTTGTGTAATTGGAATAATATATACAGTTTATCTTTTGGCTGCACTGTGTATACTCTTTCCCTTGATACATATTGCATATGAACTGAACCCATGGTTGGCTTGTCTTGGCATGTTTGAAGCCCCAGACACCCAACAGTATCATTACAGAAAAGAGACAAAACCCCAAAGACTTGAGGCAGGGAGGAGGCTGCCTTTGGAGTGAATGGAGAGTTCGTCTTGGCGTTGGGCTTTTCCGGTAAGCGCACCCAGTGGCTCAGACTGACTGGCAGCGCAGAGTTCGGGTCTTCCCCGCTGAAGAACACTGAGGGGGTGGGGATAGGGCTGGGGAAAGAAACAGCTGATTTTCAGCAAGTCTAAGGGACTCTTTCTATTTATCAGTGTTACCGAAGTGTACGTTACTGGAGAAACAACAAAACAAGCATAGAGCTGCAATTTTCAAGAAAATAAGATCCCCAAATATAAAAATAAAAAAGTAGCAGATAAGATGTATAATTCAATCAAATTACACAAAATTGCTTGAAAATCCAGAACAGTAGCGATCCATTATGCTTCTGTTTTATTAGTGACAAGTACAATTACTCTAAAATAAAGAACACTGGTGAATATATAATTGGCTGTAATCATGTTAGTGTTTGAATAAAAATGACGGGAACATTTAACACTTTGACAACAAAATGTTCAGAAATAACTTATTTATTCAAACAGTTTTTATTTTCCACCAAGTGAAGAAGAAACACAGTTTGCTTAGGAAAATCAATGACTTTTCCCTGCAATAAATAAATATCCAAAGGGGGGGGGGAAGTCCCATACCTCTATATTATTACTATTATTATTTTTAAGCAGCAAGAAGCTTAATACTGTATTTGGAGTCAGCACCCGCCTAATGGTTGTTGGTACCAACGTCCGCCACCTAGAGGAAGAGCTCTGTAGCTCACCCAACGCCAAACAGGTTTCCGGCTGTGACCTCCGGAATCAAACTTAATATTCCTTTGCAAATTGCTTTCCAAACTAACTCCCTCCTCCGCATCCCCTCACATCCCCATCCGCCCTACAACAGCGTCACAATATTTTCTTAGTAATTGCTCTGTACAATCGACAGAGCGCTGAGTTTGTGGCAATGCGGTGCTCTCCTAGCAAAGAACCAGGGAACGGCAAGGAAGCAGATCAGGGAGTATTTGGGTCTGGGGAGATAAACCATTTTCATCCAAAATTCATCTAGACGAACCTGAATTCGGGTCTTATGAAGCAATGGCTGGTGCTGGACCCACCACATTCCAGTGCTTTTTAGGGCTTTTTTTTTTTTTTTTACAAAGAAACAGCCTGGATTCCTCTGTGGGCCAGTTGATGTGGGGGCTTTCCCGGACTTCTCCCTAGTCCATACTTTCCTCCGCGTCCCCAAACACGAAGGTCTGTGATCCTAGCTCTCTCTAATTAATTCTTCGAGCCCAACGGGTCTTCTGATTTCCCCAAGTGGATTGCTTAAAGCCCTGAGGCAAAGGCGTTAACGGGGAGGCAAAATCCCTTGTCTTTACACTCGAGTCCCAGAGTTTCGAGGAACCAATACATTGGAGAGGGGAGGATTGCGGTTGAGGCTGGGCCCGAAGGGACTAGTGGCCTTTCCGTATTTTAGTTTGGTGTTGCCCATAGGCTCCTCAGGCAGAAAAAGCCATCCTCACTCCTGAATCTTGCCTGGCCACTCTCGAGCGAATCTTGGGTACAGGGGATGCTAAGCGAGGGTGTAGGGGCCATGGAAACAGGAGGAAACAGGAGTAACCAGAGTTCTAAGCGCGCTCAGTGGCTGACATTCCAGAGTAGCAGATTTTCCACATCCGCGTGCGCCGGCCTTCCACGCGTTTCTCTACGCCCCATCCATCCAAAGTTTAGATTTAATGTACCTAGAACACTGTTCAAGCTGAAAGTTTGCTACAAAGACGAGGAAGGAACATGCACGTTGAATTTGTTTTTGAAAAAAAAAACAACTCTGATAAATAATTGGACTTCAAATGTGTTTTATTCCTGCAGTTTTTCCTTCCCTTTCTCCACCCCCGCCCTCCCTTTCGTTTCCTCCCTCAGTTTCTCACTTCCGTCTTCCTCTTCCCTCTTCTCTTTACTGCCCCCTTCCCTCATCCCTATCCCTATCCCTATCTTTATCTTTATCCTTTTCGCTATCTCTGTCTCTTCTAAGTGTAAAGAAATGAGGCAGCAGAAGGGCTTTGGAGGTGACCGTTTTAATGCTGAATTGCAGAACCTACTTATTTGTCAATCCTCAGTTCCAACGCAGGAGTTTAAAGAAGGCATCTCCAAGATGACTCTTCTTGTCCTCCCTCCCAGACATGACCTCAGAGCAATGGACCAAGAAACTCTTTTCATGTTGCAGAAACGATTTTTAAGATGGTCGAAATAAATATATATATTTTTAAAAAGTCTCTAAAACTGATGCCCCAGCACATGCTCCCCCCATAAAGTGAGGGCGCACCACAAAATCGCTCCACCCGCCCCCCTAAGAACTTAAGTCCTCAGAAATGTTTCGTTTTATTTTATGTAAAACTAGCGCTTCCACTCTCAACTCCCAGGTCTATCATTCATTCCTCTTCCGCATTATATTAACAGGCGATGTTAGCCTTCTCCTACGTGTTTAGGATGCTAATGCGGGCCACTTAACGCAGCAAAAATGCTCATCTGGAGATTTCCCCAAGGCTGGCCTCGAGGCTGGCTCCTTTCTCCTTTTTTTTCGGAGCACATCCATCTCTTCCTCCTCCCCGTTTTTTTTCTTGAGGTGAGGGGGGAAAGAAGGGGTCTGGTAAGTCTGAGTGAGTGTGTGAGAGCTCCGTCCTCTATCTCCTGCCTGGCGATCCACCCAAGAGGTGGTGAATTTTTGGTTTTCCCTTGAGAGCAGGAATATCTGAAAGCTTCATCCGTGGCACTTAGTTAATTTGCCTTCATATTTCGTTCAGTCATCCCTTTCTCCTCAGCTCGGTCTGTGAAAGCGGTTCAGGATTGCTCTCACAGCCTCCTCTGCATCCTGCTTAGCTGTAGCCTTCTGAAGAAAACTCCACTAGCTTTCTTTTCTGTTGGCAGGAAAGCTGAGTTGGAGATGCTTTCTGTGTAAGGTGGTGTGTTGTGTATATTTGTCTAGTTTTAATAATTTTACCGGGGAGACTCTCCTGGGTTTGCTGCCTATCCCCGCCCCTCAGGGGACTCCCTGGAGGGCAGAATCGCCTGGACTTACATGAAGGCTTTTTGTCAGTTTCTCTTACTCTTTAAAGTCTGGCCTGGGAAAGTCATGTGACCTCATGCTTCACGTGTATCCAGTTTCCAAGGAGAAGGCCATCAGGGAGAAAGCAAAATAAAACCAACTTAATATGTAATAAGTGTTATTCAATGGGTTGTGGTATAAAAAGACGATTGCCTTCATTGCTTCCATCTGGAATACTTTTGCTTTTTAAAAGCCCGTAAGTGTAAACATGAGAACAGAGTTTTCCAACTCTGGCTTTCATCCTATGGATCTTTAGGCGAGTTACTTCACCTTTCTAGTTCTTTCTTCATCTGAAAAATAAGTAATATGCATTCATTAATATATAAAATATCATCCACTCACCAAAATCCCAACCACAATAAAAAAGAATTCCCCAAATCATAAGTATCTTAAAAAAAAAAAAAAAAAAAGGGCCGTGGGAGGAATCTCATTCAAACGGCACCAGCGACATCTAGTGACAATAATGCTCAATAACACCGATGGAGGTGTGGGATTGCTTACCCAGATTAGTAGTCTGCCTGGCCAACAGTTCCCTTTTGATATCAAAGGGTACTTTATTGAATTTAGATTATGTTAAGGTATAGAAAGGAAAATATTCTTAACTACCTCAAGTCTGTATACAGGGGAATTGAAATTTGTAAGAATATTCTTCTAATGTTTTAAATTTCACATAAAGAGACTTATTCTAAAAAATAATTTTGTGGGTTGTGCTTTATTAACTAATTTCCCAAATTAAAACCAAATGTGTTACTGCACAAATGATTAACAAAATTGGAAAAGGTAGGAACTTCTGAGATTTCCTTTTGTCTGAACCAGCCATTTACTTGATTGGAGACTGCTGTGTAGTCAGTATCAGGGAGCATACCAAAAATATGTTTTAAGTCACCACATATATGCTCTGTCTGTATAACCTTTGCCCAAAAACATTTTGAACTTCACATAAATAGGGGTCCCATTTCTGGAGGAACTCAATCTCTTCTTTTAATAGTAAAGATTAAGTGAAATATCTGAGCACAGATCTCAGCAATGACAGAGAGACATATAGCCCAAGACTTTTCAGAATGACAATTTAGCATTTTCTTGGCATTTAACACTTTAGACAGAGGTAAAGAAGAATTCATCTCATTCTCTGTGACTATAAGCTGGTCATGTGCATGGGCATAAGTTTGTTCATAAACTCGCTAAAGCACAAGTGTGTTTCATTTCCTATTAGCAAAGCAGCTAACAACTACTGGAATATAAGGACCCATGTTTTGCCATTTTTAACTTTAAAGGAAGCCAATTTTGTCTATTCCATTTTATTTTTGACCAATATTTTTTATGCTTTTACTGGGAATTTGGCTACCGATTGGGATACTATCTAGTTTAGCCATTAGTATTCTAGAATAATAAGATAACTGGACTCATTAACACCTCGGAGAATCTGAGCTAGTCACACCACTTCTCTCGACATTAGTTTCCTTATATACAAAAAGAGGAGGTTGAACTCTCCACCTCTCTTATGGCTCAAAAGGTCTATAAATCATCAACCCTCATTTGTCAAGACCCTGTTCTGGTGCCTTCTTGTCATTTTTGATTCTGCAATGTTTATTCTGAACTGCTGACAAATTCTTCTTCTTCATGTTGCAACCATCCGCCACCCCCCAATCTGATTTAAAGAATGACAAAAATCTTAGCTTTTCAGTCAACGTTTACTAGCTCATTGGCAGGCCCTCAGCTCTCTCTCTGTCCATCCAGACTTATCACAGTGTGGGAATGGGTCTAAACTGAACACAAAACTGAGGCAACTGTATTTGAGTTTCTCTAACGTGTTCCTATATTCTCATGGCAATGATTTACTATTATTATTATTATTATTATTATTATTATTATTACTGACAACCAGAACCACAGTGTTCTGGCTGCAAACAGCTCACGTTTCCTCTCCGTGTCTGTGGCCCTATGAACATATTCCTTCAGAAGATGGCCTTGGAACTTTATTACCCACATTTAGTAAGGAGAACACTGTTCACAGGAGGCTAATATTACCCCATGATGTGAATATGCTCAGCATTTAATATCTACCCTAGTCAGGCCAAAGACATATACAAAGAGAATCAGAACTATACTGACTTGGATTGATAGAACAAGGGTCATTACAAAGAAAGTTCTGAATCTGTCAAATGTTTATTTTTAGATGCTTTTCTTTTGTTCCCTAGATGTCTTCCTGCTCTTTCTACTGTTCAAGCTGGTAATAACAATGCCCTATATTTGTATAAAGTTAACAAGGCATGTTTTCTCTTGTGAATTCCTCTTGGACCAAATAGTGATAGGCATTATTTTGTTTTAGAAGTGAGGAAACTGATCTAGAGAGGCTAAATGAGTCACTTAACCTCATACCACTAGGAAGACACCACCAAAGAAGCATGAATCCTGTCCTTGAATAGGCTGCATTTCACTCCTCATTGTCCTCAGAGTTGGGGCCCTCACACCGGGACCCAAGGTTACTTACTGACTGACCTGCTGCTGTTCATTAGGCCTTTCACGAAGATCCCATTGAAGAAATCTCAACTTTTAGAGAATTCCGGGCACTACTTGCAACATGGTAGAGTCAGTGCTTGCTACTCTTCATTCAAATATGTTTTTCTCCTCTTAATACTAACAATTTTCTATTCTTTCTACAGGAGGAATAATATTTGCAAATAGACTGTATTCACAACATGTCTGTTGATGATCTTGGGATCCAAAATTTTTGAGTTGGAATAGATGTGAGACTTCAACTGATTCAGAAGCTCTGGAGAGCAATCACGCTCTGAATCAGTGGCTCCTGGGGGCTGTGCTGAGTCAGAGTTTGGAGTATTCCGAGTATTCTGGCATTGTTTCCTGCCATCTCCCTTGCTTCTTGGCTTCATACGTTAATGTATCTGGAAACTCGATTCCTGCTGGCTACCCTGTGGACTGGTTTTCCAAACGTGCTGTCTCTTCATTAGCACACTGTGGATCTGGCTAAGGACCCTACTCCTCTCAGAGGGGAGCTAAAGCTTCCTTTTGCATGCATTTTCTTCAAAGTAGCTCTCTGCTGCCCTCTACTGGCATCCAGCCACCACAGCTACTAGCTTTCTGCAGCCCAGGCAACAAATCAAATAGGCCGGTACCATTAACCATACTGTGTATTGTTTTTACAGCACAGAAGAGTAGAACCCAGGTTCCACACTGTCTACTTACATCCTATGTTCTCACTTACTTCCTACGAGTTTGTGGATGGGCCATGAAGGAGTGTATTTGACTTTCACAATTTTAAAGTATTTGTGCCAGAGTATTTGGAAGCACTTACTGGAGAGTGTAAACCTTCTATTTAATTATCAAGTTGAAATACTTCAGCTGATTTGATACTAGATCACAAATTTCTGAGCTTGCTGTACTTACTCAGTTTTAAGGAAGAGTAAACATTTTAGCTTTAATGTTATAAAGATATGAAGTCCCTAAATGATACGTACTCTTTTTCATGTATTCAACAAATACATATCAGACACATGTTATATGCCAGGAACTATTCTTGGTGCTGAGAATACACCACGGAATGAAGGACACAAAAACAAACAAACAAAATCTCTCTACCTTTACTGAGCTTACTTCCAAGTTGAGGAAAATAAACATTAAACAAGCTAATAAATAAAATGCTCTTTAAGGGAAAAGGGCATTACCATATCTATTTTCTACCACATATATACTGCAGCGATTCCATATTTTTAAGAATGTGGGTATTAAGGTTAAGAGAGATGTAACCAGAGGTTAGATAGGGGTGATGTATGCTGCCCATACAGAGCGTGCCATTTATTCATTTAGAAATATATTATGAATATAATACGGGCCTATAAAAGAGACTGATGTGGATGGATGGATGACTCCCTCGGCTGCAAAGGTGTTTTCATCTTTTGGTTCTCTCACAATCTTCTCTCCTGGTGATTGCTGTCCACTCTGTAATAGCTGTCACGAAAACCCCTGCTTTTCCTGCCCTTGATGATGGGCTTTGCTACTGTATTTCCTTTTTCTTTATGTTCATGTTCTCTGTCTGTGTCTTTTGCTTTTTTGACAGATGATCTCTAATAGATACCGCTAGCCAAATGGAAAAAAATTGTTCCTTTCCTAGGCGACAGAACTACTAATCATGACTAAGCAGGTATAATCACCTGCTCTTCTTTATCAGGTCTGGTTGAAATGAGTGTTTGTCTTAAGTGAGACATACTTGGTTTGGGTAAAACAAAACAAAAACAAAATAAATGGCAGTAATTACATATACATTTTTAAAATGCTATATTGATTGAAGAGTTCTTTCCAGTGTGATAATGGGCACCCAGAGCCACAAGAAGCTGCCTGTCCTTCCTCAGGAATAACGTGACAGCCCTCACCCAGGTTCTGAGCCATCTGCCAGAGATGTTTAAACTGCTCGTCAGAAAAGCAGTTTGTAACTCTCCCAGTTGAGTATGAACCTTAGGTAGTTTTATACACTTACACTTACTGTCCATCTTCGGAGTCCCAGCCAGGGCTGGCCTTGACACATTTGCAATATCTTTGGCCATCAGTGTCAATCAGTTTATTTACATATCATTTATGGCAAACTTGAAAAGATCATGAACATGTTTACAGAGCTGCCGGGTACTTTCCCTCACACAGACTTTGTGAAACAACACGTTCGTACGTGCCCTGCCTGTCTTTTGCTCCAGAAACCAATCCTTGTTTGTCAGTATAAGTGGTTTGTTATTTTTGAGAGGAGCTCTGAACTTAGAGGATGTTCTTAAGTTTTAGAGTTTAGCAATTTGGTGTTTAGAGAAGGTTTAAAATTATTGATTTTAAGTGATCAAATGAAAGAGGCAAAGGGTCAGTATGTCTAATTGAATTTAATACATTGGATATTGTAGGGTGAATTATTTTTACAGATCATGAAGGAAGAAAAAATGCTGTGAATTTATTTATGATATGTCATAAATTGAGATGCACCCACACTTTAGAGATGTTAAATACACGCATCTCACAATCACATGAAATGTAGTATTTATTTATCCACTTTGAAGTGGATTCAGATAAAATAACAGCACAGCTTCTTGGAAAACACATTTAGTAATAAATGTAGCTTGACAACCACCACATGAAGAGCTGAAAACTATGACAGCAAAAAACCTTGATAATACAACAATTACATATTTTAGTGTGTTCTCAGATGTTTTAAAAATAATTGCTGGAAAATATTTAATTTTTAATAGGAATTCTGAGAAATCTCAGACTTTCTAAGTAATATGCTTGTATTAAAAAAAAATAGTATACATTTTGGAAAAAGCCCCATAATATAAAACTGATTCTGAGTTGTTGGGCAGGAAGTTTCAACCTTCCTTTGAAGGATTTTTCTGAGTGGAACTTTCTAGTCTTGCTTTTTCAGTGTTGTCTCATGGTATGGTCATCTACGTGGCAGGCATGCCACCATCTTACTGCCACATGTGGGCCAGAGCAGCAGGTAAGAATCAGAAGACCCAACTGTCTTTATACATAAGTTAGAAGTGTGTGTGTGTGTGTGTGTGTGTGTGTGTGTATATATATATATATATATATATATATATATATAATTAAAAAATTATAAAATATTCTAAATTTTTGCTTACTCCTGATTTCAGCTCAATACAGACTTGCTGTAAAACTTTTTCCAGTCTATTATAAAGAAGAAAATAGCCCCAGCTGGGTGGCTTAGTGGATTGAGCATTGGCCTATGAACCACAGGGTCACCAGTTCGATTCCCCAGTCAGGATACATGCCTGGGTTGTGGGCCGGGTCCCCAGTGGGGGGCGTGTGAGAGGCAACCACACATTGATGTTTCTCTCCCTCTCTTTCTCCCTCCCTTGCCCTCTGTTTAAAAATTAAAGAAATAAATAAAATCTTTAGAAAAAGAAAATAAATCACCTATTGAATGAAAACCCAGAGATAACATTAGTTAATATTTTACATAACTTTTAAAAATCATCTTTTCTATGCTTAAATATACAAATACTATATAGTGCATTTTAAATAATTTGGATCATCCTGCGATGATATGTTTTGCCTTTTTTCATTTAATATTTTACCATAAGCATTTCTCCATCATTATTTTAATTTTTGACAATTACTATTACAGGTGTCTATATTAATTTATGGATTCACAATGAATAGTACTGTCCATTAACCATTGCTTCACATTTAGGTTGTTTCTAATTTTTCATCGTTTAAATGATGAGATGTGTATCTTTGCACATGAATATATTTCTCTACCTCTGATTATTTCCTATTAATAGCTTTTTTAAAGGAAGAAAATTTTGGGTCCCCTTAATATGATTTTTTAAAAGACAGTTGCCACATATTGTTTAAATCTGTTTTATTAAGATTGCACTAATATATGCTTTCACTGGAAATCTATGAAAGTGACTGTTTATTGAAACCTCACCAAATAGCTAATCTTCTTTTACTAGGCTAAGAGGAAAAAAATAATATATAGAACTTGATTTAATATATACTTCTTTATCTACCTAACAGATTGAATATATTTTTCAAGTGTTATTTACATTTTAAATTTCTTCTTCTGTGCTCTATTTGTTGTGTTTTTTGTTCATTTTAAAATTATATATTGTGCTTCTCTTATTAATTTTAAGGGATTTGCCATGCAAGAGTATTAACCCTTTGTCATCTGGCTCAGATGTTTGACAGTTTCTCATTGACCTTTTCAATTTATAATTTTTGGAGTCCTGGGGGGAAAATGGAGACAACTGTATTTGAACAAAAATAAAAAATATATAAATACAAATGTTATGTATAAAAAACTCAAGCTCTAGAGTTACATTGCCTGCGTTTGAATCTCATTTCATCACTTACTGGCTATGTAACCTTGCATAAATTATTAAATTTCTTGTACTTTAGTGTCACTAAGTTTAAAATGGGGATAATAATCTTTTTATCAGGATAAAATGACTTTAACTTGTAATAAAGATACTTAGAAGAGTAATAGCAAATAGTAAGCCCCAAATAAAGATGTATATTTCTATTATTGCCTACAGCATTCAAACTTATGAATTTTAAAGTCTTTTCATTGCTTTTAATAATAAAAAGAATACTTTAAATACCTAAAAATAAATTAAATACTAATATGTATTAACTAAATTTAAAATTTAGCTAAGATTTTGTATATACAGCCTTATAAATTAAATCATGATTAATTTGATTACTCTTTCTTTTTAATCATGTATCTAATAATTTTATTTATTCAACAAATATTTATTGAACTACTAAGTGCCATAAACTGTAGTTGAAAAAAATGAACAGGAAAGATAAAAATCTTTGCTCTTGGGGAACTTACATTACATTTGGTCAAAGATAATAAACAAAATATATTAGTGACATGAAAAATATAATGGAGGACAATTAAGGGTATAAGATTTGCAAAATAAAGTGGGGACAATTTCCTATGGTAGCTGGTAGAGACCACTGATTATATTAGTTTTCTGCTGCTGCCAAACAGTTACTAGAAACTTATCTGCTTAAAATAACACAAGTTTATTATTTTATTTATTCTGTGGGTCAGGTCAGGAGTCCAGGCACAGGTTACGTGGTCCTCTGCACCCAGCCTCAGAAGGCTGAAATCAAGAAATCAAGGTGTTGGCTGTGCTCTGGTTCTCATAGTTCTCTTTTGGTGCTCGGGATTATCTTCCAAGGTTATTAAGGTTGTTGGTAAAATTCAGTTCCTTGTGGTTGTAGGACTGAGATCCCTTTTTCTTTCTAGCTTTTGGCCGAGGTCACTCTCAGACCCTAGAGGCCAACTGTGTTTCAATGGCATGTGCCCCTCTCTCCTCCCCATAGGCAATTCACAACACAGTGGCATGTATCTTTGAAGCAAGCTAGAGTATATCTTTAATACTTCACCTTATTCAAAAGGCTTCTCCATTTAGGACAAGCCCACCCATCATAATCTGAATAATCATTTTTTTGCTTATTCAGCATAATCTTATTAACCAATGTCACCCCAATAAATTTGTCACACATGTATCTACAAATGCACATGTGCAACTGAAACAAAAGATTTATGAAATTATACCCTTACCATTTATGATAATGATTTTATTCTATTAGAAAATATACTGGTTGGAACACACTAAGTGATGTACTAACTACTTATGGTTTGATGGTCTGCAGTTTGAAATTAAGAGAGGCTTTTGATACTTATAATGCAGATAGGTTATAATCACGGAGGAGATTTAAGGGAGGTTCCAGCATGGGATATTTTTGAAAAGAAAGGCCTATTGATTCTCCTTAACTTATGCCATATTTATGATAATGCAAAAAATATGATCTTAGGTGATATGCTAGTGAAATAGCCTGGTATACTTAGGAGAAACAGATTGTGGTCCTAGTTTGACCAAAACAATGGAAAAGATACTAAAGAATAATAAGTTGCACTGTGTCTAATCTTTAAAAATAAGTTTGCGAAGCATGTTAAGTAAGAATAACAATAAGAACAGATCAAGATGGCAGAGGAGTGAATAGAAGTCACACTGACCTCCTCCTAGGACCAATATGGAATTACAACTAAATTGTGGAGAAATCAGCCAGAACAAACAACTGAACAACAGTGAGAGAGAAGCCATATAACGTCGGACAGATAGGAGAATCAGTTCAGCGCAACCTGACTGGTAAGGAATGCAGTGGAGACACAAGAAGAGTGGCTGGGCACCCTCAGGTGGCAGTGCCAGAGAGATATTTAAGCAGCCAGCAGGATCGCCCTGAGATTAGCGGTGTCTAAACCATAAGTGGGAATCCCCAGCCTACAGCACCAGAGTCCTATAAGTACACAGACACCAGCTGCAAAAAGCAGCAGGGCTACTCTCTGTCAGAGATGGGAAGCTGGAGACTGAAAGAGGCATTTAAAGGACCATCGCATAAATTTTCATCTGCAGCTACTTACCCTGGGCTCCGGCAAAGGTGGGGGCAGAGCAGACTAAAGGCACCTGCGTAGAGACTGGGAATGGAGGCTTTGGGAAAAGAACTGAGAAAGTGGCCAGCGGGATCCCAGTGCTGAGTCATCCCCCATGTGGCAGCAGCCATCAAGTTCACACAGACCATTCCCCTGAGCAGGGCAGCATCCTGAGAAGAAACAATAGCCTTACCCCCAGGAGGGACTCAGCCCTGGCCCTATGGTGCTTAAGCCTGACTGCTGGGTGCAGAGTGGCAGCCACAGACAGTAGATCCCTGCAAAGGGGCAGCAGAGTGGACTGGAGGCACTTGAGGAGAGACTGGGGATGGAGACTTTGGGGAGAGAACTGAGAGAGTAGCCTCTGGGATCCTGGTGCCGGATCATCCCTTATGAGGCAGCAACCATTGAGCTCACACAGACAGCTTCCCTCTGAGTAGCAGCAACCTGAGAGGAAACATTAGCCCCAACCTCAGGAGGGATTCTGCCCCACCCTATGGCACTTAAGCCTGACTGCTGAGTGCAGAGTGACTAGATGAACAACTGAAGGAGACAGCCACAGACAGTAGGTCCCTGGAAGTCTCCAACAGGCTGCCTAAGGTCAGATGGGGTCAACATCTGACATCACCAGAGGTGGATCCAGAAAGATAAAACAGCAGTAAATACTACAGGCTACCGAGAAGAAATCCACTGTGATCTTCTCCATGACTTGCGATATATTCTTTACTACATAGCTTTTTAACATTCATTTCTTGTCCTTCAAGTTGGTGCATATAAAGTAACTAGATTTTATGCTATAGTTTATTTCTCTCCTTTCTTATAATAGTCAATCTCTTTACAGTCTTATTAATACTGGTTCATTTGCTGTTAATAGTGGGGTTGCAGGGGGTAGTTATTTTTGCAGTTGTGGGTTTGTTTCCTGGGTTTTGTGGTTTTGCTCCAGCAGCCAAATAATGAGAAGACAAAGAAACAACCCTCAACTGAAAGGAAGGGAGGAATTGCCAGAAACACTCTTAAATGAAAGAGAGGCAAGTAAACTATCAGATATTGATTTCAAAACAATGGCTATAAGGACACTCAGTGAACTCAATGAGCTCAGTGAGAATTACAAAAACTACAGGGAAACTATGAGGAACTTACTTCAAACTATATCAGCATGAAAAAGGACATA
>PVJD01009661.1:0-60439 GCA_004026545.1 Mormoops blainvillei
AGGCGGGTTTTCCAGTATTTTCGCTCCAAATCCTCAAAGTCCAAGTGTGGCGGAGTCTGATATTTTCTACTGTTCGCCAAGTGGCGATACTCTCCCACGGTCATGGCTTTCTTCTTTTTGTGGTATTGAATGAACACACCTGCCCTCCCGGAGGCCACCTGTTGGAGAGGGGCGGCTATTAAGATGTCACTGATATCATCGTATGCCTGTCTGGCTTTCCATTCCTTGGGTGGAATTATCTTAGCCAGGCCAGCTCGGTGGGCACCTTGGGATTCTATAGAAGCAATATATTTATCGAAATCAGTAAACTCTTCTTTGGTTGGATAAAATATCATTATGTTACAATTCGGGTTCTGGGCACAGTTAGCTTTAGACTTCATAGCTTCCATTAATAAGCAATGAACTACAAAGATTTTAACTGTTTTTAAATAGTTGAGGATGCTGGAAAATGCTCCTTTTTCAAAACTGGGTTTGAATATATGAGGCAGCAGGACCCACCAGTGGACTTTTATGCTAATTAGATGATAATATTTGTTAGGCTTGCTAATTCACCAGGAGACTCTACCCTGGGCAGAAACGTTGCCCAGGACTGAGATTTGGTGGCGTTCCTCCGTTGGCTCTGTCTTCTTGAGGTCTATTGAATCACCTAGTCCTGGCTAGGATACACCAAATGTAGTGTCTTCAGAAGAGTGTTTAAAACAAAACCTAAAAAACAAAACAAAACACAAAGCTTAAAAATTAATGTTTGGAAACTTTATTTGGAAACTACAAATAAAATACCACCATGGGATATTACTGTACACTCAAAGAAAGACTAAAATTTGATAACATTGACAATACACGAGATGGTGTGGATGTGGAATAACTGAAATTTTCTTAACTTAGTAGAGAGAATAGAAATCATTGCATTTACTTTGGAAAATGATTCGGACAATATCTACTAAAGTTGAGCAAAAGAGAACATATGCACGTGCTATGATCCAACTATTATCACATGCCTAGAAAACGTGTACAGCTGTGCACTGAATGTCATGTTCAAGAATGTTCATAACAACATTTCTGGTAGCCAAATACTAGGAACAACCCAAATGTCCATCACAGTAGAATGGGTGAATACATTGTGGTGTACTCATACAATGGAATACAGTACTTCAATGAAGAAAAACAAAAACTGCATTTAAATATAGGAATAATTTTATAAGCTTAATAATGAGCAAGATTATCTAAACTCAAAATAATACCTATTCCTTCATTTCATTTACACAAAAATTAAAATGCGTCAAGGTAATCTATGGTAGAAGTCAAGAGTAGTGATCACCTTTGGGAAAGAGGGAGATTGTGAGTGGGGGTACAAGGGGTCATCAATCAAGAGATTGATGTTAAAATCTCTTCTGAACCTAAGTGCTAGTTACACAGCCATCAGATTAGCTAATGTGATAATTCATCAAGCTATGATGACTCTCATAAATTTTCGTATGTTTTTTTAAAAATAGAGTTTAGGGGGAAAAGCATTAAAGAACAGTAAAAGACATATTTCTTTTTATTGAAAGTAGAAGAGAGAATGATTGAAAATAAATGAACTGAACATTCAATTGAAGAAGCTAGAAAATAGAAGGAGGAGGGAGAGTACAGAATTAACAAAGAATAAAGATGTTATTAATGAAAGATAATAAATGCAAAACAGAGGGATGTTGACCAAAAATGTTCTCAGACACTAATAAAAGCAACAAACCTGGCATAACTTATCATGAGAATAGAGGGAGGGTAAAAATAAATAATACTAGGAACCAAATAGTTCACAAAGCTAGTGATATAGTAGAGAATTTCTAAAACCCCAAAAGACAATCTTAGCAATCTGACATCAAAATTTTGAAAAGAGAACAATTTTCTACAGAGGAAATATATCCAAAATGAATCTAAAAAAGACTAGAAAGCTTGAATACCCCAGTATAAAAATCAGGTTCATAGTATGACACTGAAAAACCCATGAGTCACATCATTTTACAGATAAATCTAGCAAATTTTATAAAAACAATTGACTCGCATCATGGAAATCCTTTCAGAGTATAGAAAGAGTTGGAGAGCTACTCAGATGTGGCTATTCTTATCTCTGATAGCAAAATCAGAAAAGGGCAACAGAAAATAACACTACGGGCCATCTTTATTTATAGATGTAGATGAAAGCATGCTATATAGATTATTATCCTATCAAATACACTAATATATTAAAAGAATTAATATATCATAACCAAATAGGATGTATCCCAGGAATGCAAGGATGATTCACCATCAGAACTGATGATATAATTCAGAGTGTTAACAAAGAAAATGAATTATTATCTTGTAGGTACCAAAAAGCATTTGATGAAATTCAACATTTATTTATGATTTTAAAATTCTTTACTTGTAAAACATTGAGCAAAACTTCAAACAATGCAATTTACAGGTGATGTATCATAGAATTGTACTCTTGAAACTATAATTTTATTATCCAATCTCACCCCAATAAATTTAATTTAAAAGAAAACAAACTTCTATAAATAAGGTACAGGGTTTCAATGTAAAAAATAAGTAGCAAGTATCATTCTTAAAAGTGAAACAAAAGAAATATTCTCATTAAGGTTAGAAAAAAGATGCATCTCAGCAAACTATTTCATGAGTGCCATCTCAAGTAATCCCTTACTACTCTTTGCTAATCCTCTTACTCTCTCCTAATATCAAAGGCGCTCCATTCTCCAAATATTTTATTTCACCTTTCCCTCTCAAACTTGGGGATGCCCACTCCACCCTACTTAGAATCCTTCAAATGTCTGTCAAGTCCCCACATGATCTGGTCCACCATTGCCTTATGACTTTACCTCTTCCTGCTTCACCCCTTGCGCTCTCGGTTTTGACCACATTCCTGGCTGTATCTCAAAAAAAGAGCCCAGCGCTCTCCTGCTCGAGAGTCTGCACACAGGCACCCCTCTAACCTCCTCAGTCTCAGCTCAGATATCACCTTCTCGGGAAGGTCTCCTCTGATGGTCTTGTTTTCTCTCAAGAAAGTAACTCCAAATAAAACATGTGTTGACGATCAGGTGGTCATCAATACTGATGACTGATACACATCTCTTTGAAATTCTAGTCAGATCAGTCCCACCCTAATTCCATTATTATTAATCCAATTTACAACTGAATCCACTCAGCTATCTAACCATCTCTTCCAATTGAACCACACCCTTCCATGTTCTAGTAAACAGCTTCATTTTCAATGTTATCAGCTCACAAAACACCTGTGTTTACCTAAATTTTTTCTTTGAGATTTCTTACAAGAAAATACAAGAGAAAGGACTGTCACTTCATAACACATCTGCAATCATATTTTAAAAATAAAAACAACTCATAAGCTCAAACAAATGGCTTCCTCGACAGCCAGAGCTACTGACTGGAGGAATTGCTGAGACAGCATATAACCAAGTAGAGGGGAATGATTGGCAGACAATATGGAGGGGTTAATGCCAGGCTCCCTAGTACAAGTAAAATGACCTAGCCTCACCAGCCAGGAAGCTCAAACATGCTCGCTCCTATCTTAAATTCGTACATCAAATCAGCGGAGACTTCCTAGAGATTCTGAATCCACTTGAAATAACCCTATAAAATTATTGAAAATTTTTTAGTTATTGGTTCTGGATAAACTCCCTGGAAGTTTGCCTTAAACCATGAACAAATCTAGGCCTTCTGAGGTGCAAAGGTTCTACAGACTTCAGGGTTCTCTTAGGAACAGAAAGAGTTCTCTGGGAAAGTTGCCGGAATGGGAGGAATAGTGGTACAGCACAGCTAGCACAACTGTCAGGACACAAAACACCATTGGCATTCAGGTCTGCACGAGGACCATGGTTGGGTCGGGGGAAGCAGCTTCCGGGGAGGAGGCAACCTCATTCCCTCTAAAGATCAAGGTATTTCATCTTTCTCACCCTGCCGTCTCCCCAGAAGATTACAAATATCAGCTTGCCTGCAACTGCTCATAATGATAGAACCCCTTCACATCTCCATGGTCCCCTAGAATCTTGGTGCCAAAGATCCATTCAAACAAGAGAAAGCTGGGGCTAAGGCCTAATCCTCCACCACCCCCGTACCTAGGGAGGTCACTGCAATTTGGCTTCTTGGACCAAACATAAATCCTTTTTCCTTTGGGTCTGATGCCTGACCAGGGCAAAAAAAGCCAAGGAAGTGCTTGCTCTCTGTAACCACCTGCTTTTAAGGGTGTATAAAACTGTTGTTTGCTGCTGATCTAAATACTAATGGCAGGGGCCCTTTGAGTGAGCAGTAGTGGCTCATGGCACCTCTGCCCTAGCTGGACCCTCATGCACCAAGGAATCTGCAGAGATAATGAGAACAATCCATGCCTCTCTTTTTCGAACTTTAATGTCAAAGGACAAAGGATGATTACAGCTGGTGAAACAATCTCTAGGTCTCTATAGAGCTTGTTGCTAATAAATGGAGGTGGAGGAAGGGAAGTGGGTGACAACCTTGAGGGAGTATGACAAATTCAATTAATTTAGACTCTAAAGATTGGATGGAAATAACATCGCTTTCTTCCTACTCCAGACAACCTGATGAGCATTCAGTCTTAGGGATAGGTTGTTATGAAGGAGCAGTATTGTCCAAAAATGACCCTAGGCCCTGGCCGGTGTGGCTCAGTTCATTGGAGCATTGTCCCATAGACTGAAAGTTCGTGGGTTCCATTCCCAGTCAGGGTCAGGGTGCGCACACCCAGGTTTTGGGTTCCATCCCCGGTCAGGGTGCATATGAGAAGGCAACCAATCAATGCTTCTCTTTCTCTCCCTCTCTCAAAGCAATGAAAAGATGTCCTCAGGTGAGGATAAAAAAAAAAAAAATGACCCTAGATCCTAGATGTTCAGTCTGGAACAATGGGCTGGCCCAGGGCCCTTACCAGCTGGATGGAAAGCGCTCATGTTCGGCTTCCCACAGGAATAATGGCTTCCTTCCCATGATTAGAGGACTACATCATCCAAAAAGACCTGAGGTGCTCAGCTGCCTCCTAATGTACAGGACCTCTGGTTTTCCCAGACAATTCCTATAAATGGCTGACATGACATCTAGGCAACTTAATTCCCCAAGCAGTCTGTTTCCTGATAAAGCTGCTATCATCAAACCCCAGTGAAGGAAGAAATGGAGGAAGAGACCCCTCCACTAGAACAAAACCCAAGTCATATCCAGCATCCCTCCAGAATATGGGATGCCTCTCTGTAGGGATGCTAAAGAAATGGCGAAACTGTGTGCATCAGTCTTGATGTATTCCCTTAACTCATACTGTTTAACATTGTGGTGGTATTTGTCCCCATGCCTTGTACAACAAGTGGCAGCCCCACAAGAACTTATTTACCATGACAGAATTTTTCCCCACAGAAAAGGAACATTCCAAAGATAGAAAGAAAGCAAATAGTAAGGTTCTGCAGGGTTAGGGTTTTCCCAAGCAAGTATATCTCAGGGGGAGAGAAACAAGGGTATTGATGGATTAAATGGAGTGACAAGAGAATGATTATAATGGTGGGCCATTAAATCTATTACAGATATAAAAAAGTAAGAACATGAGGGTAGTGATGGAGAATGAAAAAGTATTTGATTTGCGGGCTAAATTTCTCCATTAGGTCCAATAATTCTGTTACTACCTTAGGGAATATAAGCTAGAAAGAAAATGGAATGCTTGATTTTTTTAAACTCCAGGCATTTTAAAAATTTGTTTGTATTTTATTGATGTCTTAAAATCTTCCTTTTTACTTTATTCTATTAAACTTCAACTGTCTCCCTCTTCTCACTTTCTCTCTTCCAAATTTTTCTTCCTTCTTAAGTCCTTAAATTTCACCCCTTCCTAAGTAGATGGACTTAACACCATATCTTCTTTTACTGACTCAACAAAATACCATCTCTTCTTCATCTCCTATAGTTTTCCGTTAGCACTTATCATTTGTACCTTATATAATGTGAACAGCTAGAATCACCTTTATTTAGCACTTACTCTTTGCCAGGCCTTTAATAAGCACTTTCTGTACAGTATCTCATTCAGACCTTATAACCAGTCTATGACGTTCATACTCTCATTATTCCCATTTTATGGAGGAAGAAAGTGAGGTGTAGAAAAATGTATATTTAACATCATAGCTTATGTTCTCAATCTCTAGATTTATCTCTGTACTTGTCTTATCTTCCACATAAAAGTATTTTGAGAGCACGGTCTATGTCTTGTTCATCATTGTATTTTCCAAGGGATCTTTGTACTTTATAGAGTGTGCACTCCAGAATTTGTTATTAAAGAAATAACTAAGTTATTTTCACACACTGCAGCCTTTCTCCTCATGGTTACCTCCCATCTTTCTCCTGCTCTCCTATCTCAAAAGAATAGGAGGTACTCCTTCTCTCCCGGGCTAATTTCTCCATTAATCTCCTTAAATCAACACCTTACACTTCTTCAGGGATTAAGGTCAATAAAATAATCACTATCATCTTTGTCTCTCTTAAATTATCAGTCATCATTCTCTTTCCTGATTTAAGCTACTTTCTTTTCTCTCACTTTCCTTTCAATACCGAACATGCCGAAAACAAACATGACAACAGTTTACATTCACAAATTTGTTTCCTCATCTATACAGCCCAGAGGCTTTCCGTGCTCTGCTTAACCTTCCTTACATTAGAATCCAAGGATTCGGCTTGCCTTCCTCTCCTACTTTAAAGCCGTCACCACTCAAGCTAGACCTTGAAGTTCTGCAAGTGCCAAGATTACCAGTACCAGGTGATGGTTTCCCCATATCGCCATAATTTTTTAATCCTAAAAATTCTTCTATAGCCCACTAGCAATGGGCAAGAAGGCACCTGATTGGTAGTGTTGCTCTTACACAAGTCAGGACCAAAGCAGACGTACAGTCTTTAGTTCATCCTAGCTTGATGATTGTGTTGATGGTTGGTGGCCAGAGCTGTTTATATTCTGGGGCACATAAAAAAAGATTCTTCTATAATGATTTTACTATAAATTCTTCATGGTTTTGGAATACATAATCAACCATTTCATTCTTTCTATCTGAAAACTTGGTCTAAAGAGAAGTGGAGCCTTGGCTGGAGTGGCTCAGTGGATTGAGCGCTGGCCTGCAGACCTAAGGGTTGCCAGTTTGATTCCCACGCAGGACACATGCCTGGGTTTTGGGCCAGGTCCCCAGTTGGGGGTATATGAGAGGCTACGGGTCTATGTTCTCTCTTGATGTTTCTTTCCCTCTCTTCCTCCCTCCTTTCCCTACTCTCTAAAAATAAATAAAGGAAGGAAGGGAGGGAGGGAGGGAGGAAGGGAATGGAACAATTTAAGAGAGTTATATATGAGAAACTTAAATACCATGCTAAGGGCCTTTCCCCTGAGAAAGAAGAAAATGCTGATTATGAATATCACACAAGCCCTCATTTCTTACTGAATTAATAATATACAATTAAAATAAGCTTTGAGTTGAGCACTTTGCATATTTTTATAAACTAAATTATTTCCTTTCTACATTTCTAAGGATTCTAGGAAGAGTGAGGCATGGTCACCATATATATAATAATACATACATTATTCTTCCGATATTGAGCACCAAAAGAAATTATTCTGATTTTATAACTGCAACCCTTTGCTCAAAACACACTGCTCAGAATTGGCCAGGCACGATAACAATGACCCTTCAGTGCTCCAGGCAAATATGTCACTTCTCTGAGTCTCAAATGGTTGCTTTTACTGTGAACCTGCCTTTGAGCTTCTTTCAGCTAGAGGCACAGGTACCTGCGGAGAATAAATACCCTTGCACTTCAGATATTCTTCCATTTTATCTTTATCCATAGCAACCAAAGGAACACAGAAATTCTTTGTTTAAAGAAAGCTGATAGTTCTGACAAGTGAATAAAAGTATTTTCTTATTATCAGAATGATTAAAAATACCTGGTTTCTTAAACGTCATGGATTTCTGAAAATGAGGAAGTCTTTCTTCTATGTCTTTTAGAAATAATTTCTCCAAGCTTCTTGGGGTGTGTCTGTGTGTGTTAAAAGCTAGAGAAAGAGAGAAGTAAAGTGAGCTCCATAGTTCTTTTCCCTGCGGTCATCATCCAGGTTGTTTCTTGCTCACACTGCTTACCAACTTCAGGGTAGCAGGGTAGCCTTTTTGCCCTTCATGTTGCTTTTCGAATTTATTATGTCAAGTGGGGATTGTTGACAAAATGTCTCAGACATTAGCCAAAGTTTCTGCGGATAACATCTAAACGATATGTCTTATAAATTTTTCACAACTTTGAAAATCTACTTTCCATTCTTTGAAAATAACTTATAACCATACTATTTGATGGCTAAATAAATTCTATTTTATAGATATAAGTGACTCAACTTTTCCATTATTGGAGACATTTTATTTTTACTTTTCCACAATTATTACTAATCATTTATAAATACCCTGAATTTCAGTACCTAGAGCAATATATACAGTAAAAATATTGGTTGAATGAAAGAAATTCCTTAGATTAGACAGATATCTAAGAATGGAATTACTGCATTATAGGATTTAAATATTTTAAGATCTTTAATATATATTGCCAAAATTTTCCAGGAAGAATATATCATTTTACATCCTCACGATTGAGTAACTTTAGAAAAAGGCAATCTTTACTAATTTGGTAAGTGAAAAAGTATAGTTCAAATTTTAATTTACATTTCTTAGGTTACTACTAAAATTGATTTTTTAAATGAATATTGCCATTTGGGTTTCATTATATGTATTGGTTCATATCCTTTGTGTACTTTTCTCTAACAGGGTTCTAGTATTTTTTTCATATAAAATATGAATATTTTACATATTACATGAATATTTTACATTCATGTAAAATATTTACACAGCATTTTATTTCACATAGTATATTTTTGAAATAAAATTTCACAAATGAACATTTTATGTATGCTCATATTAATATTTTACATATTAAACCCTTTTAGATATGTTCATAGTTTTTTCCAGTTTGCCATTTCCTTTATACTCCTTTAATTTTATTTAATTTAAAATATTTTGACACCTATTTCAATGTTTTATGTTGCTGTGTCTCTCTTCCTTGTAATATCTTTCATGGCTTTTGTGTTTAGAAAGTTACTTCCCCTTCAAGTGTCAGGTAAATATTATCTTAGAGTTTTTTCTTTTAAATGTTAATTGTGCCTTTGTGATTTTAATTATACCTTTAATCGTAACTGGGTGTTTTTGTTGTTAAGTTTTTTATCTTCACCCAAGGACATGTTTATTGATTTTAGAGAGAGGGTAAGAGAAGAAAAGATAGATGGAGAGAAATATCAATGTGAGAAACACTGATGCGTTACCTCTTGCACACACCTCAACTGGGGACTGAACTCACTACACCCAGGTATGTGCACTGACGGGGGATCAAACCTGCAGTCTCTCAGCTTACAGGCCAACGCTCCAACCAACTGAGCCACACAGGCCAGGTCGCTTTTTTTTTTTTTAACTTTTAAAAAACAGTTTTATGGTTACAGTTTGAGGAATAAGAAAAATGTAATTTTGATTCCTAGTCTTTTATATATGACCTGCTGTGTGTTTTCCTTTTTCCTGCTAGCTCTTCTTTGTCCCAGTGCCCTTAAATTTTTTCAATCTCAAAATCCTGGTTTTTTAGTTGCAGAGAAAATTTATTTACTTCTTTGATTACTCCCTGTATTTTTCTCCTCTGTGCATTAACTCCTGTCATTGGAACACTGGACCACTAATTTCTGTGTCTCTTCTTCTCCCAATTTTCTATCCTTTTACCACGATGTTCTATCGTCTGAAAAATTTCATCTTTACCTTCGAAACCCACTATTCTTTTTCATTCTATGAACTTTTTAATTTCCAACAGGTTATTTCTGTTTCCCTAGCTTGTAACTTTCCTTATTTCCTTCTTTTGGTTGTTCTGTTCTTGTTTCTTGGGTGCATTTCTTCTATCTCTCTAAAAATGCTAAAATGTCAATGGCTTTTGAAGGTTTCTTTTTCCCCCCTGTATGGTCTGTTTCTTCCAAATTTTATTCGCTTTGGTTTCTACCTTTCTTGTTTAAGGCTTTCCTGAAATGTCTTGTGATCCTTAATAGCTGGCTCAAACATGAGAGCATGGCACTAAAAGACTGATTAGAAGCTCAGAGCGCACACAAGGGTCCATGGATTACACTTCTCTGTGTGGTGATCTTGCTGGGCTCCTTCCTGGGAAAGCCTCTGTTCAATAGCAAAGGAGCTTCCAATCTTCCTCCCGGACGGGGCAGGCCTGCTTCTCCATGGAAAACAGGTCCTGAAATTTCCAATATCCAACTTGTGAAGTTCACTCAATCAATTTGTTTTGCCTATAACAACCACATTCTTAACAGGTCCTGGAAATTCCCAGTCCATAGACCATGAATCTTAGATTTCTATCAGGGTGCGAGAGGAGCTGCCCCAAGGCAGGTGATCTACAGCATTTTGACTTTCAACAAATCCTCCTTAGCCCCATTTTAACCGCCACATCCAGAAGTGTGCAGTGCTATGAAACCCTCATCCTTTGGGGTTCTGCACAGATGGTTGTGTTGCTTCTTGGCTTTCCTCACTGCCAATTTAGCACTCAACTTTTCAGAGTTTGGTAAATTATCTATTTTCAAATTTTGCTATCTTCTTTACCATTTTCTCTTTTTGTAATTTATTTCTTAAAACAAAAATCCTGTTCTTGTCACTTCTGTGGAGTTTTGGAGGAAGCAAAGTAAGTGACTGTGTTTAAACCACCATCTTTCTCTCTTTTTGTTTCCTCAGATGTATCTCTCAATAGTTCGTTATATAAACTCTTGGTTCCAAATACTTAGTCATTTTCCCTGACTCTGTGCTTTTCTTCCCTCAGTTCTCTCCTGGCCCCCTTTTTTGAAAGTTATAATCCCCTTTCCAGAAGAATCTCCTACCTGAGGTACCCTTCCTTCCCAACCCTGGTCCTTGGTGAGGATTCTGTGCTCTATACCCCATGAGCACTATTTGCCTGAGCCATTTATTGGGTTCTTAATACAAGTTGTTGGGGTGGAAGCTCTCCAGAATGCCTTACTTGACAGCTAGGTTTCACTTCTAACGGGCACTTGTCTAAAGTAATAAACCCCCCAATGAGATGTGCTTGCTTCTCCCTCCAAGATATCTGCATGTTTCTGCCTCACAAACGTCATCATTTCCTTCTTGATAAGATGCATGGAAAAGGGAAGATTGATAAGGTGACTTTTCCTGTACCTTTTGTGTCTCAAGTGCCAAAATTTGGTGTGGATTTCCTATTTAGGAACATCCAAGAGTGTGGATATCAAGGTGAAAGACGGTGGGAAGTGTCAAGCACAAACAGCATAGATTAAATCATGACAAAGACTGGAACTTGGCCTTTAAATCAGGAACTCTCCTGTTACAGGCATACTGTGGCAGTCACAGAGCTATCTGGCTGCTGGAGAGGTAGGAGTCAGAAGTCTTCTTGAACCATGGATCTCCAAGACACAGCCGCTTTACTGAGTTCTGAGGCAACTTCTAACACTTTAAATACATTTCTTTAGTAGCAAGTAAGCCTGTTCCCAGAGGCTCTGTAAACTACTTAAAAAAAAAAAAGATTTTATTTATTTACTTTTTAGACAGAGGGGAAGGGAGGGAGAAGAAGAGGGGGAGAAACGCCAATGTGGGATAGACACATAGATCAGTAGCCTCTTGCACACACCCAGCCAGGGAACCTGGCCCACAACCCAGACATGTACCTGACCAGTTCTCGAACCAGTGACCCTTTGGTTCACAGGCCAGTGCTCAATCCACTGAGCCACACCAGCCAGGGATCGAAAACTACTTAATCCTTAGAAAAAAAAAATCACAAAAACTCCTTTCACTTCAACTAAAATAGAGTGGAGTCTGTAGTATGCAACTAAAGAACCCTGACCAATACACTTCCTCTCCCTCACTCCCACTTCACAAAGGCAATCTCTCATGTATCTTAGCTGTTTCTCCTGTCTTCCCCCCAGTATTTCTAGACTTTGCAGTTTCAGTCTTTGCGAATACTCATATTTCCTGAGACATGGATTTAGCTCTCTTATGCTCCAACCCAACACACATAGACTTGCCCTATCTCAATCACTCATATAGTGTATCAGATTTTTTTGGTTAAATTAAGTCTGAATATTTACCGTATAAAATTAATCACAGCTGAGTCATGTAGTTTTCTATGATTACAATGCCTTTCATGTAAAAATGTTTTTTAAAGATCTTATTTATTTTTAGAGCGAGGGGAAGGGAGGAAGAGAGGGAGAGAAACATTGATGTGTGAGAGATATATCAATCAGTTACCTCTTGCCCCCCAGCCAGAGACCTGGCCCGCAACCCATATTCCTTGACTGGGAATTGAACTGGTGACCTTATGGTTTGCAGGCCAGCACTAAACCCACTGAGAAGCACCAGCCAGGGCATCGCATAAAAGTTGCATTTTTTCTACAGTTAATCTTTGTCTATTTCATTTACTTGGTTTTACATAGATTAATTCATCCTAAATTCACTTTCAGTAGCATAAATCTCTTCTAAATACATAAATCAGATCAGTTATTATTGGGTTGGCCAAAAAGTTCATTTAGTTTTTTCAGTAGGATGGCTCTAGTAGAGCTTAGCTGTCTTTAGCTTCATTCGAAACAATTTTGTTAGATTGCATTGTGACAACTGTCATATCAGCATGCATGAAAAAAAAATCAAAATTGGTGAATTTTTCTGTAGCCATTTTAGTATTGAAGATGGAAGAAAATAAGCAACATTTTTGGTGTATCATGCTTTATTATTTCAAGAAAGGTAAAGCTGCAACTGAAACACAAAAAAAGGGTATGTGCGGCATACAGAGATGGTGCTGTGACTGATCAGACTTGTCAAAAGTGGTTTGTGAAGTTTCTTGGTACTACTGACATTTTGGTCCAGTAACTCCTTGCTATGAGGCTGCCTTATGCATTGGAAGATGTTTAGCAGCACCCCTAAAAGCTAATAGCGGGAGAAAGCCGACATACTCAAAATATCCAAATTGATAAAATTATTGGTGAAAATGAAAAATAAGTCTTTTATTTTTATGGAAAAAAACATAATGAACTTTTTGGCCAACCCAATAAATCAGGTTTCTCTTTTCAGAACTATTTTCCCTGGAGCCTTCCATGTGCTTACTTGAATCTGGACTGGCTAATCATTAGGCTGTCGCACAGCCGGCGTCCTGGGGTTCTATTCACTGCGATCCTGGGGATTCCCTTTTCCTCTCCACTGAGTTATATTCCCTGCTCCCCATCTCAGTCTTCTCTCCTGTTTACTCCTCTGTGTTGTTAGAGCTTATCCCACCAGGAGCATCCTTTGAAGCTTCAGTAGAGATTATGAAGTAACTCACAGAATCTACAGGAGGACTGAAGAATACAGTTTGAAAACTGTGCATCCAGAAACAATATTCAGATTATCCAGCAATCTATACATTAAGGTATCCCAATACCTCCTCTGGTCAAAGGTACCAAAAACCCTGAGCAAGGCACCTTACCAACTAGAACCTATGCCGCTGCTGCCTCTGAAAGCTCTCTCTCATCACCCTCCTCCAGGAATAGATCCTGTGCAAAATCTACTTCCTCACATTTCTTGATATTGAGGTCTCCCACGGAAGTGTCTGATTGAAAGGGCCTAGGTGCAGGCCTGTCTTTGCTGCAGTAGATGCAAGTGTCAGATTGTGGGAGTTTCCCAAAATGTAAAAAGGGAATTCTAAATTTATTGGTTGTTCGCAAACATAGCTGTCTACCAGAGTTTGCATGTCTGAAAATGTCTTTACTTTGTTTCCTTATACTTTCTTTCAGGATTCCGAAGACATTTTTCCATTGAATTCTAGCTTCTAGAAACCCAAAACCAATTTGTTTTCTGATCGACTTTGTACAAAATGTTTTTTAATCTCTGGACACTTTTAGGATATTCTTTAAGCCTGATTTTCTGAGATTTCATTAAGATATGATAGGTCTTTTTTGTCAACTATTCTGCTAGAACTTCATGTAGAAACTCATGTTCTTCATTACTGTAAAATTTTCTCTTATCACTTCTTTAATATATTTCTTCCCACCATATTTTCAGTCTCTCTCTCTCTATGGAATACAATTAGTCAAATATTAAACCACTAGAACTAATCCTCTCATTTTCTTATCTTTATTCTTCTATTTTCCATCTTTTTGTTCTTTTGTTATATTTTATATTCCAAGCCTTCTAACAATTATTTTTTATTTCCACAAATTCTTTTTTTCCTCTGAATATTCCTTTTATTATAAATGTCTGGTATTTTCCATGGCTGCAGATTTTCTCTTCTTTCTCCAGAAGTATTAATCATAGGAATTTTTTTTAAAGTTTCATTTGCTTTCTACATTGTGTGTTTCCTCTGAACTCATCCTTCCAGGGTGTTTTGTTTCTGTATTTCATGTTAAATTCCTTCATGTCCAGTCATTATTGGCTTATGTTTAAGAGCCAGGCACTAAAAGTTGTGTTTGCTATGAATGATAAGTAGACTTCACCGAGAGTGCTCTGACAAGGATCCAGTTATTTCCTTGGGGATTGGGGGTGGGTGGTAACTGTCAGTATCTGAAGGTAAGAGTACAATGAAAAGACTCTAAATTTATACATCTATCTGACTTGAAATTGGGGCCCAGGAATTTATGGTGTCTTAATTTTTCACTTTTGAGAAACATTAAAAATAAGAGAAAATAAAGTATGTAACAAAAACCTGCATTCCAACCAGCCAGAATTGACATCTCAATATTTTGTCATATTTGCCTTGTTTTTTTAAAACAGCTTTATTCAGATATAATTTACATAACAAAAATTTCACGCACTGTAAGTGTACAATTTAATGCTTTATGGTATATTTACAGATGTGCCATCATCACAAAAATCTAATTTTAGAACATTTCCACCACTCCAAAAACAAACCTTGTGCCCACTTGTAGTCATAGCCCTTCCATGCTTAGCTCCAAGCAACCACTAATCTTTCTGTCCTTAGAGATTTGCCCATTCTGGATATTTGATATATATGTAATCATATGGGTGGGCTTTTTTGTCTGGCTTGTTTCACTCAGCATGTTTTTGAAATTCATCCATGTTGTAGCATGTATTTAGTTTCTTTTAATGGTTGAATAATATCTCATTGTTATGAATATACCGCATCTTATCTATTCATCAGCTGATAACATTTGGGTTGGCTTCAGCTTTTTGCTATTATGAACAAGTGTTACAAACATTCATGTACAATCTATGTGGGGTCATGTAGTTCTATTTTTCTTGGGTAGATACCTAGGAGTGAAATTACTTGGTCATATGGTAACTTCATGTTCAACATTTTGAGAAACTGCTACATTTTTTTTTCCAAAGTGCATACACCATTTTAAAGTTCCACCAGCAATATATAAGGGTTCCTACTTCTCCACATCCTCATCAACACTTGTCATCGTCTGGTTTTTGTTTTCTTTAATAGTACATCTAGTTGGTGTGAAGTCGGATCTTGTGGTTTTTAATGACGAATGATGTAGAGCATTTTTTTCTATGCATATTGGCAATTCATATATCATTTTTGAAGAAATTTCTATTCAAATCCTTTGCTTATTTTTTCAGTTATTTGTCTTACTGAGTTGCAAGGAGTCATTATATGTCCTAGTTGTCTCCTGTTGAATATATGATTTACAAATGTTTTCCTCCCAGTCTATGGGTTATCTTTTCACTTTCTTATGTCCTTTAAAGTGCACAACTTTTGAAATTTAATGAGAACCAATTTACCAATTTTCTTTATTGCTTCTGCCTTTGGTGTTGTATCTAGGAAATTGCCTAGTTCAAGGTCATGGTTTTACCTCACATTTTAGGTCTATGATCAATTTTGATTTAATTTCTGAGTCTGGTAGGAGGTAGGGATCCAAATTCATTCTTTTGTATGTGGGTATCCACTGTTCCAGCAACATTTGTTGAAAAGACTACTTTTTCACTGTTGAATTGTCTTGAAACCTTTGTTGAAATCAATTGACAGTAAGTGTAAGGGCTTATTTTGAACTCTCAATTCTATTCCATTGAACTATACAGCTATTCTTATACCAACAGTTGATTATTATAGTTTTGTAGTAAGTTTTGAAATGGGGAAATGAGTCCTCCAAATGTTTTGTTCTTTTTCTAGATTGTTTGGCTATTCTGGGTTCTTTGTGTTCATATATCAATTTTAGGATCAACTTTTAATTGATCCTAAACTGCGGGAAAAGCGAGCAGGAATTATAATGGATCACACTGAATTCACAGTTCAATTTTGAGGACATTGCCATCTTCACAGTAGTAAATCTTCTGATCCATGAATATGTAATATCTTTCCATTTATTTAGCTCTTTAACAATATTCTGTGGTTTCCAGGGTAGAAATCTTTCACTTCTTTTGTTAAATCTATTTCTAAGCATTTTATTCTTTTTGATGCTATTGTAAATGGAATTGTCTCCTTAATTTCAGTTTTAGATGCTTCAGTGCTAGTGTATAGAAATCAATCCGTTTTTGTATACTGATCCTTCAATTTTGTTGAACTTATTAGTTCTGGTATTTTTTTTACTGGTTTTCTCTCCATAAAATCATGTTATCTGTCAATAAAAATAGTATTATTTCTTCTCCAATTTGGATGCCTTTTATTTCTTTTTCTTGTTTAGCTGTCCTGACTAGAATCTCCAGTATAATCTTGAATATAAGTAGTGATAACAGATATCTGAAGGTCTTGTTCCTGCCTCAAGTACTTTTAAAAAGAAGAAATATATTTCATATAAAGCAGAGGTCCCTTTCAGATCCAACCCCCAAATCCTAATCTCCTTTTTGCCCCAGCCTCATAAGCAACAACTATCATAAACTCAGTGCATTTTCTGTGGATATCTTTTCATTTTTGTGTGTTGTATATTCACTAATAATATGGACACACTGTTTTGTGTGCCAGCTATTTTTATTCTACATAAATGATTTTATGCCGATATGCTAATATTTTTGCATTTCTTAAATTCAACGTTGATTTTCAGGATATATTCATATATACATACATATAATCTATCATAACAATATATTTAATAGTGCATTTCTCTATTAGTGGGTATTTAGATTACTTCCAGTTTTTTAGATTATAAACAATGCTGCATTAAAAAGCTTTTACATGTGTTGTAATTATATGTAAGAAATTATCTAGGGTAGATATTTTGAAGTGTTATTTTTTAGGTGCTATAGCAATATATTGTATTTTATTATGCAGTATCAAGTTCTTTTTCTCAGTCATTTTTCCTAATTAATACACTAACAAAGTAGGAGAATTTTCTCTACATCCCCAGATGCATTTGATGTCAAATTTTTAGTTATTGGTAATTTGATGGGCAGAAAAATTTATCTCTTATAGTATTATCAGTATTGTGTGTCCTATTTACTGGTGAGGTGACATGGTTGGATTTTTTTTTGTTTGTTTTTGAGGAGATGTATTTTATTGATTTATTGCCCTTTAGAGGGTTTCAGTTTTGTGAATTATCAGTTATATTTTGCTCATCTTTTCTGCTACATTGTTTTTCTTTATATACTGATTGGTAAAAGTTTTTTAAATGTTTGGGATACTAATTACATCTACTTTATTGTTGCAAATATCTTAATCCAGCCTACCACCTCCATTTACATGTAAGGTGTCTTTTTTAGATATTTTGAAAAATTAAATGTAATCAAACTTATCAATCTTTTCCATTATGACTTGTTGCCTTATGTCCTGTGTAAGTAACCCACTCTTCCTTGAAATCATAAAGATTTTGCTTTCCTTTCATTGTTTTAATTTCTTTGGTTTTCATCTTTGTTTCACCCACTAAGAAAACTGTGTCACTGTTGCTGAGAGGTAATGATCTATATTGTTGTTGGTGGGTTTTGGGGTTGTTTTTTTTTTTTTAGAAATCCAAATGTCTACCACCATTTTCCCCACTGAGTTGGAATCCTCTGGGTCTCCTAAGCCAAGTTCCAACATAAGCATCGATCTCTTTCTAAACTCTTCAAAGTACATTGATTTATTTTCCCATTTCTATGCTGAAACTGTACTGTTTTAATTACTATAGCTTTATGCTTAGTATTGATAATTGGTAAGGTAAGTCCCATGTTCTTAATTAATCTTTTTCAAAATTAATTCAGCTAGATTAGTAGAGTTAAACTTCAGTTTCATTTCAGAATATATTTTTCAAGTTCTGTAAAAATCCTATTGATATAAATTGAAATTGTGTCAAGTTAAAAATCTGAGGTGGACATAGCTCCCATATTGAGCCTTCTTAACCATTAATTGGTTCAATTTATTATTAATTGGTTCATTTATTCAAATCTAGTATATATTTCAATAAAGTTTCAGAATTTTATCTATAAAGATAATGTATTTTTTTCCTTAGATATAGTCTTAGGAATTTTATAATTTTTTTAGTGCTATGGGAATAGACATGTTTTCCTATTAAGTTTTATTATTTATTGATCTTCTATGTCTTTTCAAACTTTGTATCTTTTGTTATTAGTTTTACCAGCTTGACCATTAATTCTAAAGTTTTCCACATAGGTAATCAAAATTTTGGGGAAAAAATACAGAAATTATATCTCTTCTAATAGTTATAGCTATTCTTTTTTTTTTTTTTTCCTTTGAGCTGGGCAAGAATGGAAGTCTTATATAATTAAATACAATCTCCGGTAAAATGTTAAATGTTGAGTGAGTTAGTAAAAATTCTACACTTATTTCATATTTTAATGAGCTTTTCTAAACTTTGATATTTAAGTTATATCCTACCATTTATCACCTAATCTGGGATACTTCGAGAATGATAGGGCTCAGGGAAGACAGGCATAAACCAGGGCCCTACTAACTGATCAAGAGTTAAAAAACAATATTGATTATTTGAGCAATGCAAAAAAAAAAAAAAAAAAAAGAAAGGGAAAGAAAAGAAAAGAAAAGAAAGACCTAATGAACACATATTAAACCTCGTAGTCCCAAAGTGCAGAACATAATGTTTTCAAGTACTATGGAAATGTTACAAAATTGGCCATAAAACCATGGCCATAAAACAAGTCTTAACAAATGTCAAAGGGCTAAAAGCAAGCAGAACATGTTCTCTGACCAAAAAACAATGAAGGGAAATCAATATTAAAAATATAATTAGAAAACTCCCAATTTTGTAAAAGAGCGCATTTCTATATAAACCTTCAATCAGGAAGAAATAAAAATGAAAATTAGAAAATACTTTAAACTAAACCAGAGTAAATACTCTACGTTTTAATTCCTGAAGGATGCTATTAAACAGTGAATTATAGGCTTAAATAGCTAAGAAAAGAAAGGCTGAAAAATTGAATTAGTTAAGCATCCATCTCAAGAAGTTAGAAAAAAAGTACAGTGAAGAAAGAAGAAGAAAGAAAATAATAAAAATAAGACCAGAAATTGAAGAAACAAAAAAAGCAATATAAGTTAGAGAAGAATAAAAGTAAAAGTTGGTGTTTTGAAAAGCCTAATAAAATCAACAAACCTCCAACGCAAATGGTAAAGACCAAAATTAGAAGGCACAAATAGTCAATGTCAGGAAAGATAAAGAGTTCATCACTACAGGTGCTGTAGACGTAAAACATAAAATATGGTCTAAACAACTCTAAGCCAATATATTTTAAAATTTAGAGGAAATGAGTTCTCAAGAAAAACATCATTGCAAAATTGACATAAGAATAAATAGAATGTGAGTATATCTGTAACCATCAGAAAACTGAAGAAGTAGTTAAAACTCTTTTCACAAAGAAAACTCTAGGCCCAGATGGCTACACCAGCAAATTTAATTCCAACCTTTTTTCCCAGAGGACAAAAAGAAAAAATATTTTCCCAGAGGACAAAAAGAAAAAATATTTCCGTATCATATTTTATGATACAAAGTTTATGATGCATCTCCAAAAAGCACACAATGAGAAAGAAAAATAATAGGCCGAGCTCATTTATGAACATGGATAAAAAGTCCTAAATAGAATTTAAGTAAACTGATTTCTGCAGTATACTTATCATGATTAAGATGAGTTTATTCCAGAAATTAAAGGTCAGGTGATAGTCAAATAAATTAGTATCACAATGCACACTGACAGATTAAAGAGTATCTCATTAGATGCAGTAAAGTGTTTGATAAAATTCACCATCCATTTAGCGAACAAAAATTTTAGGAATATTTTTTATTGAATAAAGTGGGTCTATGTAAAACCTTCAGTAAATATCATACTTAATAGTGAAAAAGTAAAAGTTTTCCCTTCCAGGTCAGGAAAAGCACAAGAATGCCTGTGATCACCTCTTTTATTCAACACTGTCCTGGAAGTTGTATCCAACATAGGAAGGCAAGGCAAAAATGGGAAAAGGGAAAAAATGTTGGAAAGGAACAGACAAAGCTGTTATTATTCATAGGTATGATTGTATATGTGAAATATAAGATCTATGAATAAATATTTTAATTAATAAGAGGGTTTAGCAAGGTCTCTAAATTTCAAATAGCAATATATAAAAACAATTACATTTACATGTACCAGCAAAAAACAATCAAAATTTAAGAAAGATGTCATTTGTAACAGCATTAAAAATTAAGTAGCACCTAAAGCTAAACTTCTATAAAGACAACAATATAAATTTACTGAGGCAATTAAGAAAGACCTAAATAAATAGAATGACATAACTTATCAATAGATCTAAGACTCAATATTGTAGAAATGTCAATTAAAAAAAATAGACCTATAGATTCAATGTTATCCAAATAAAAATCTCAAAAGTATATTTGTAGCACGTGACACTTTAAATTTTATTGTGAAATGTAAGGGGTCAAGAAAAGCATTCATAAAAGAGAGACGGTAAGAAGACTTGCTTTACCAGATTTCAAGACCCCAACCCCCATCACATTGTATGCAAAAATAAATTCCTGGTGGAACTGTGAAAGGCATAACTATAAAACCTTTAGATAATAATATCTGAGAATATCAACATAACCTCAAAGTAAGGAAAAACTTCTTAATCAAGAAATACCATGCATCGAGCAAAAAGAACAAGACTGAAAAACTGAACTACTCCAATATTAAAGATTTTTAATATTTTGATATATCAAAATATATCAAAAAGAGAAGCCAAGAAGTAGAAAATATATGTGTGTGGCACCAATAAGGCAGAGAACTGATGCCCAAAGAATAAGGAACTCAGAGAAACCAGTAAGAAAAAGACAATTCAATAGAAAGGCTTAAACAGACATCTCACAAAAGAAGAAAAGTCCAAATGGACAATAAACATATGAAATGTTATTAGTAAACAAGGAAATGCAAATTAAGACTTCAATGAGATACCACTATACAACCACCAGATGAGCTAAAATGGAAAAGTTGGACAATATCAAGTGTGATAGATTATGAAACCAGGAGAACTCTTATCCTGCTGATAGGATACATATGTGAAATGTGTTCAATACACATATGTACCTCTGCACATTTACAAGAATGTTCATAGCGGCACTATCTGTAATACCCTCATACTGGAAACAAACTATTAAAATAAATTATGCTATGTGTTTTTACACAATGAAAGTCTATATAGTATACCATTCTACACAAAGTAGAAGGAAAAAAGCAAAACACAAAAAGTATGCATATATGATTCATTCCAAAATTTTTGTAAAGTTCAAAGACTGGCAAGACTAAACATTATTTAGAAATGATTACATAAGCATTTATTGAAATTATTTGATGACTTTATATTTTATTATAAATGTTTCATATTTATTGAAAAGAATGTATATTCTCTTGTTTTAGTTGAAGGATTTTATAAACAAGTATTAGTACACTATATAAATATATATGCATATATAAATGCAGTAAGATTATATATATCTATGCACACAATTATCAATGTTAAGTTGTTGATCTATTAATCTGAGAGAAGTTTGTTAAAAAGTTCCCACCATAATTGCAGAGTTGTGTTTTTCCTTTTAATTAGTTCTGCTTCAGATTTTTCCAGACTCTGTGGTCACATAATTGCATATATGTTCATGATAGTAATATTTACCTAGTGAATTTTTCTTTGTGACACAATGAGTAGCCCTTATTAATGTCCTTATTAATGCTACTCTATTTAAAGAACACTTTTGATACTTACATGCTACATAAAGATTTTTGTTGTTGTTTAGAATTTGCCTGGAGTACCTTTTTCTATCCCTCTGTTTTCTATATTTTAGTTGTTTAGTTTTAACTTTTTTAAATGTTTGTTTTTAATTGTCTTAGTAGTAATGGACTGGCTAGCTAGTGAGGTAGCCATGCACTCAGATTAGGTAGGAGGTAGTTAAATTATAACAGTAGCCAGTAATGTAGTCTGGACCATCAGCAAATTTCATTTTGAGACTTTCTCTAGGAAATCATCTCTCTGGGCCCCAAAACATCTTAATTTAAAATCAGGACTTTGTTAGTTGAAAGCAAGCTAATTTATTTTTTTGTTCATTCCACTTGACAAAACAGATTAGAGCGCCATCTTTTTCTATTAGAAAATCAGTCATTTTCCGGTTAAAAATTTATTTTTTTAATTAATTTATTTTTTATTTTATTTTATTCATGTGTTCAGGGCAGGAACCAGGCACGGGCACAGACCAAAAGCCAAGGAGGTATAAACAAGGAGTTACTTGGTGCAACTCCAGCCAGGTCAGGGGCACAGGTTAAAAATTTAAAACTGATGCCATTATTTATATTTCCTTATTTTTAAGTGGGATCTATGACTTGTGACCATTGGGTTTCTTCCTCCATTTTCTTGGTAAGAGCCTCAGAAAAACATTTTCAAGCAAAATGTTCACAATTTATAGGCTGGTAACTTTTTAAGTGAGGGAATTTAGTAGAACGGGGGAGAGCGGTTCAAGTAGAAGAGAAAGGAGGTTAAACTGGAGCTGTGATTGGACTGGGGGGTGGGGCTGACTGAATTAGAATCTTGAGGGACATATAGAGCCTGATAATCAAGGAGGTTTTTCTTTTGGAGATTTTTTTCCTTAAAAAAAGAAAATCATCTTTCTGGGTCTTCGTGTATCTTTATTTCAAATCTAAATTTAAGACTCGCAGAATGTAAATTACCTTTTATTCCTTTAAAATAGAAAAAGAGCCCTGGCTGGTATGGTTCAGTGGATTGAGTGCCAGCCTGAAAACCAAAGAGTCACAGATTTGATTCCCAGTCAGGGCACATGCCTGGGTTGCAGGCCAGGTCCCTAGCAAGGGGTAGGGGAGAGGCAACTCACATATCGATGTTTCTCTCCCTCTCTTTCTCCCTCCCCCCCTCTCTAAAAATAAATAAATACAATCTTTAAAAAAAAAACAAAACAGAAAAAGATTAAGGCAATGCTTTTTAGATCAAGCTGTAATATTTTTTTCCTGTCAAAATTCATTTACTCATTCATTCATTCATTCATTCATTCACTTATTCACTCATTTGGAAAATGTCTATGGGTGCCAGGCATTGTTTTAGATGCATGGCCTACATGACTGGGCAAATAAAGATTGCTGCTCTTGCAGAATTTATATTCTGCATAGGCTAGGTAGAGAGAGAAAAATAAACATAACTAAACTGTATACGATCATGGAAAATGATAAGTGCTACGTAAGAAAGAAAAGTAGAACAGGATAAAGGAGATAAGGAGTGCAGGATGTTACAGGACAAAGTGGGAGGAGGACTGCAACTTTAAATACAACTGTCATGGTTGGTTCACCTCATTTGAACAAAAACTTGAATAATACAAACAAGAGTGTTCTAGGCCTAGAAGTAGCTAATGCAAGGACCCTCAGGCAGGAGCTACAGATCAAACAGCACCAAGAAGTCCTGTGGCCTACAGAGGCTGGATCCAGAGAGGTCAAGTAGGTTGAGGAGAGCCTTGTAGGTCACTGTGAACACCTTTAACTTTTACTGTCTGACTGGATCCCCTTTTCTCCTGACCCCATCTAACTGTATTATTAATTTTTAAAAATTGTTGTCAAGCTCATGCTGTAATATGATAACTGTTAGTTTACTTTCATTGTCTCAGTGGGGAGGTTGAGTGTCTTTCATGTGTATTGTCTATTTGGAATTGCTTTTTCCGAATGGCCTATTTATATCCATTGCACAGTCTTTTATTGAGTTATTTGTATTTTTTATATTATGTGTATTAGCAGTAATAGCAGTAGTTGTAACCCTTTATATGTTAGAAACATTACAGAATTTACCTACTCTTCTAGCATTTATCTTTTGACTTTGTTTTTGGCATCATCTGTTATAAAATTAAATTTTTATATAGATGAGCTTTAAAAATGATTTCTTTTACAGCTCTTAAGTGTTCTGCCTCCATGAAAAGTTCTTTACACACCCTAGGCTATATAAATAGTTTCTTAAATTTTCTTCTTAAGATTTCTATAGTTATTTGTTTTCCTTTTGAGTATTTAATTCAACTGGGCATAGCTCTGAAGCTAGAATTTCTACATTACATCCTGTTATAAGAATAAACTTTTGCTATCACAGTTATTATATAAAACATCCTTTTCACATTGAATTAAAATACCACCTTGTCATATTAAAACGAAGGAGCAATTTTAAGGCTATGATATACTATACCATACCCAAAAGCCGGTGAGAATGATCTGAAACGGATAGATTATAAGAGATAGGAAATATAGCAGGATGCCCACAGGACCCAGAGGGACTGGGACCAGAGAACAAAGGAAAGGGTTGGGTCATCTCATCTTTACTGACACATGGAAAGTTAAGGGTATGGGTATAGTCAAAGGCAATTCGGTAGATCTGCTGGACAGCAGGTGAGGAGTCCTTGTTTAAGAGCTTTTATTTTCCCAGAGAAGTCAGAATATCATCTACTCCTGGGAAAGAGGATGAGGAAAGGAAAAAGGGTGGAAGAGGCATGGAGATTGAAGCAGAGAAAGGAATGTGGGAAATTCTATTATTGCAGAGTAGGAAAATAAACAATTAGGAGAGTACAAGAGGAATGGTAGGCAGAATTAAGGTCTCAACTAGATTTTTGTGGTAATTGGTTTAAAATGAGAATTCTTCAGAGGTTACAGATGATAGTGTGAATTTTAAATTTTTAGTAAACTTTTCATTTCTTTCTCTAATACTTTCAAATCATTTAAGTCAAAGGCTTTATAGTTTCATTTTCTTATTAGTACCTCAAAATTATAAGTAAAAAAAATGTTTAGTTTCTTATTAATACTTTCGGACCACTTAAGTCAAAGATTTAAATTTTGTGGACTGATTATACTGTATCTTGATGTTAAAGAAATTACACGGGCAGTTACTTAACAATGGTTGATGATAAAAAGATTAGGTGGTAGGCTAGTAGTTAAATGAATCAGGGTGATTGGCTAAGGGCTGATAAGGGCCGTTGGAATAGAAAACCAAAGGGTATTTTCTATAATTGGGTCACCACCTTGCCATTGTTACTTCATTCCTCCACTTCATAGTACATCAGTCATTCATTCATTCAACAGATACTTACTCAGCACCTATTATGTGTCAGGCACTGTTCTATATGCAGAGGATACACCAGTGAACAAGAGACACAAGGTTCTTGCTTTCCTGGAACTTATGTTCTAATACAGGAAGATAGACAATAATAATAAAAATAATATTAATTATAATGATAGCTAACATTTATTTAACAAGTACTGTTTTCTGACAGTTTTAAACACTTTACAAGTATTAATTCATTAATCCTTATAATAATATTATGAAGTACGGACTAGAATTATTCCCATTTTATACATGAGGAAACTGAGGGCACGGAAAGGGAAAACAGCTTGCCAAAGGTTACACAGTAAGGAAAGGGCAGAACTGGAATTCAGAACCAAGCCAGTCAGGCTACAGCTCTCTTTCTGTTAAATGTCTTTGCTATGCTGCCTCTCAGACAATAAACAGGGCAATAAGCCAAATAATGAATAGAATATATTCCGGTAGCTTTAGTGCTATGAAAGAAATAAAACAGGGTGGTGGGATGGTATATGTGTGTTGGAGGATTTGGGATGCAAATTTAGATGCCAGGGAAAACCTCACTGAGGAAGTGATATTTGGACTGAGACTTGAGGGATGGTTGTAGTTAGTTTGGGGCACAGGCGGCAGAGGAAAGCTAGTGTGGAGGAATCTTTCCTTATTTGTGAAAGAGAAATGTCCAGTTTGCCGTGGCTAGAATTTAGCAGGTAAGAGAGTGACTGACTAGAAGTGAAGTCAGGGAGACAGGGAGATAGGCAGGCCAGGCTATGCCCAATGGGTCTTCAGGCCACATCGAGACATTTACTTTTTATTCTAACTGCAGTGGATTTTCATGCAGGAGATAACACTACTTGATTCATAACTTTAAAAGATCACTCTCACTACTATCCGCAAAACTGAATGTACGACAAAGGAGGAAGCAGGAAGATTCATTAGGAAGCAGTTACAATCCAGGTGGAAAATAATAGTGGCTTGGACTAGGATAGTGACAGTGGAATAAAATTTAGGGTGTATTTGGAAAGTTGAATTGGCAAGGCTTGCAAAGAAACTGGATGTGAAGAAAGAATGAAAAGGAATTTAAGTAGGAGCCTTGAGATTTTGGTTTGAGTAGCTAGTATGATGGTAGTGTACTGCACTCAGAAGAGTAAGAGCGGGGGAGAAATACCTTCAGCAAGAAAAATCAATATTTACATCTTGAACTTCATGGAGGAAGGGACTTTTTCTACTTTTTTAAAATTTAAGTTTCAAAGAAAGAGTTCTGGGAAAAGGCATTTTAATGTTCAATTTTATGAGCTCTTTAGTAACTTGAGTAAGTTGAATTTTCTTTTAACAAGTAAGTTATTGAGCATCTTCTTTGGTCAAGGGCTACGTGATGAGATAGCAAGATACACTAGGCAAACAAGAGCCCTACTCCTAGAGTGTTTTGGGGGTTAGGAGTAGGGCGGGGAGGGAAGGACGGTTAATTTTTTCCTGTCCGTTGTCTTATTAAAACTTCGCCTATGCACGAGTAGCCATCTTATAACTGCATCTCGTGCTCCTGGCAGTTGGGCCCACCGTTCTAAACGCTCAATGTCAATTAATAAATGAATGAATCTCTAATAGTGACATCTCCCCTTCCCGCTAGAACTTATTTTAAATAAAAATTTTAACAAACAATACGAATACAACCTTTGCTTTGAAGACTAATATTTTTGCAGGAATGGTACCTTTATAAAGATCGTGGTTGCCCCCGTATATATTTGTTCTTTCTTCATATCCAATTAAATGAAAATACTAGTTTTTCCGTTGCCCAACTCTCTAGGCTTGTTGGGTCTAGCTCAGGAGAAAGGAAGCAGGAGCCGTTGGATTTAAACAGTTTGGTGTAATCCTTTTCTACGCTCTCTCTCGCTAGCCGGGGACGTGGTGTCGGCTACCGGGGCTTTCCGTCCACGCAGTACCGGAATGAAGGAGTCTGGGAGGGGGTCGGGGAAGGAAAAGACGGAAGAGACATTAAGTAATTGGTTCTTGAAGGTATAAAATGATGTTTAGGATCAGCTCTAAGGCACCGATTTCAAACGCCCGCCCCCTGGGCCGTTTCGGCTCCGCCCCTCGTAGTCGTCACTCCTACTTCTACCTTGGCCTCTGCGGATTGGTTGCTGCCTCCGCCCCCGAAGTGAGGCGAAAGCGCTGGGGGTTTGCTTCCGGGTCTTGGGCTTTGGCCCCGGGCGCAGAGGATTCTGGGAGGCAAGAGTCGTTATGGGGTCTGTGTGATCTCTTGAGGCTGCTGAGTCGGAGCTCGGCCAAGGTGAGCTGCGGGAGAATAGCAGATTGTTTTTCAAATCCGAGTGGGATGGGAAAGGGCGGTTGGGATCGGAGTTTCCGGTTGAGAACCGCGCGCGGATGGAGGCGTCCCCAGAGCGGCGGGCGGGCGGGTGGCGGAGCCCAGCGCCTGCAGGCGCGTTTCGAGTCCCGAGCGCCGCGGAGAGCGCAGCGCCGAGGCAGCTTTGCAAACCGCGTTAAGCCAGGTCCGGGCTTCCTCACCCCTCGCCGAATTCGAGTAGCGTCAGCGAGTTCCTGGTGACATTCCGAAGGTGAACTCCTGGGAGACGGGCATGACAATTATCCAGGGGTGTGTGAGAGGCGGCGGCGCCCCCAGCGGCAGGAAACCCTCTTTCTTCCCCTGAGGGTACATCCCTTTCCCCTTTTTTTGAAAATCTGGAGACGTATGGCATTGCCTCCAGCATCCCCCGCACGCTTGCTTCTCCGACGCTGGACGGGGTTTTAGTGGCCTCTGTTGCTGTGAGATACTGTTTTGGCTCTCCATAGCCAAAAGTCACAAGGAACGTGTCTCTGATTTTATCAGCACACTTTGGGAACGAGGTTCCTGTCTTTGAGCACTCCTTAAATTAGAACCTATAAAAGATCTGATTTTTATTATGCTGACTGCTGTAAGAAAAAGGTGGATCAACAAAAAGGTTGGAGAATTTTGAGCAGGTAACCGTTATTGAAGTTTTCAGCACACTTTAATCCACGACATTCGTTGTGATTGGAATATCATTTTCGTGATTTTTAAATATTCTTTTTGTAGTTACTAGTCTATTTTATGTTGTGTGAGGTTTAGATAAAATGAGACACTTAGGGAGTCTGTTGAACTTGAGAGTTTTTAAAACTCGCTCATGGCAATACTGTATTTTACAAGGGCTTTGCCGCGTCCAATAATTCTGTGAGGAATGTCCCCATTCCACAGGTGACAAAAACATAAGCTAAGTGACTTGCCCAAAGCCATAGAACCAGAAGGACAATAGGAGCACAAACGGAGATCTTCAGAACAGAATTTTTTGTACTCAATAGGAGTTATTTAAGAAGCTATATTCCTTGTACATGCCAACCCTCATTATTTGTTTTCTTGAGAACTTCCGTTTGAAGTCATTTAAGTAAATTTTGAGGAATCAGTAACGAAATTATTTTACAAGAATAGGTATTAACACTTTAAGAAATGATAATTTGTCATCTGGGAAATAACTCGATACTATTTTTCTTCAAGGCATAAAAGATGACGACAGCAGCTCGGCCAACGTTTGAACCTGCGAGAGGTGGGAGAGGAAAAGGAGAAGGTGATTTGAGTCAACTCTCAAAGCAGTATTCTAGCAGAGACCTACCTTCTCATACAAAGATAAAATATAGGTAATGAAGACTCTCATTTTTTATCGCTCACAAAGCAAGGCCAAATCTGCTAAATGGCATGGTCATGAGATAGTAGCCTGTTTGGGTTTATATCACTTAAGTTATTTATTTTTGTATGAATAGAATACGATAGAATATCTAACTAAAATTATGCTCAATGATTATAAAAATTAACCAGGTATTTCTTAAGCAGAAGTTCTTATTAATCAAGAACATCCATATGTAGATGGAAAAATAATACATTACTTCAGAAAGATAATACACTGTCAGTAGTAATCAGTGTGAGAATAAAAGTGTTATTGTAATGTGCCCTGAGTTGACCTAACAAAAAGTAAGGACATGTAATCGATCTGCAGCATTATTATAGGAATATATGTGATTCATTTTGGGATTCTTGAGATATTGGAAATATCACATTAGTTCTAACAGATTAGAAATAACTAATCTATTAGTAACCCACAGATTAGGGTAATAATCTTGCCCAGTTCCTCCTTTTGTATTTCAGGGACACAAGGACAAAGCTGCTTTTTTGTGAAGTTTCCTCCATTGCTACAGCCATGTGTTTTTATAAGAAACATTTTTGCCCCGGTTTGTTTCCACTTTAGGCAGGCCACTCAGGATGCCCCTGAAGAGGTTCGGAACCGTGACTTCAGACGAGAGTTGGAAGAGAGAGAGCGAGCTGCTGCACGGGAGAAAAACAGAGATCGTCCAACTCGAGGTGCCAACACTACCCCTGACATTGTCTTGTGAAATTATTGCCATTAGTTTTTCTTTCACTTGGTAATTAGAACAGACTACTGTTTTTTTGTTTGCTTTTAAATATTGATGTGAGTTCAACACTTTGCTAAATAATATGATTAGATTAGAGATGATAATAAGATTGATTCCAGTTCCATCTTTTTATGGTTCTATGTTAGAAGGAAAGAGAGGACCTGGGGATATTTAGGACTCATTGTTTCAGTTTAGATATAGGAGTTTTCGACTGTTTACAAGAGCCAGACTTTTTAGGGCCCCATGGTTTCTATCAATGAAGTTCTTCCATTTTTTTGCCAGAGGCTATAGGAAGGCATCTGGGTGCGTATTTCCAGCTTATATAAACTATTCTCTAAATTTCCTGAGAGAGGCTACAGTTCCTATGTTAAAATCAATACTTTCTTTAATATATTCAACAAATATGTATTACTAAGGGCTTATTTACCAAGCACTGTGTTTTTGATCCCTGCTGTCATGATGGTTATAATCTAAGTTCTTTGTGCTCACAGATCCCTAAGATGTTATAAGAAATGCAGTATTTGTTTCAGTAAACTAAGTAATGTTTGTTTTTCCCCAGAACATACAACCTCTTCTTCAGTGTCAAAGAAGCCTCGGTTAGACCAGATTCCTGCTGCCAACCTTGATGCAGATGATCCTCTAACAGATGTATGTTTTGTTTGCTCCTTTTATCTCCATAGTAACATATTTTTTCTGAAATACTTTTTTATTCTTTTGGCTTTAAGAAATGTCCTTTATTTTTACTTAACCGTTATTCAAATGCTAAACTTCATCGTTAATTTTATTTTTTAAAGATTTTTTTCATTTAGTTTTAGAGAGAAGAGGGGAGGGAGAAAGAGAAGGGGGGTCATTGGTATAAGAGAGAATCAATGGGTTGCCTTTCGTATGCCCCCCAACTGGAGACTGAACCCACAACCAAGGTATGCGCTTTGACCAGGACTTAAACTGGTGACTTTTAGTTTGTAGGATGACGACACCCAACCAACTGAGCCACACTGGCCAGGGCAAACTTTATAAACAAAAAGTGTTACTATGTGGTTATGAATCAAACTTCAAGAATAAGTTTGAGCTCTCGAGAACCAGATAAGGAGGTGACCTATTAAAGAATATGCTTCCTTGAAAAATAATTCCCTGTATTAAACCATAGAGATTGGGCTCCCATGTTCTGTACCTCTAGAGGACACTCTTCATACTGGCCCCTATCAGTAGCAGCCCCTACCTTCCACATTAGATACCAGTGGTTCCCCTCCAGTTGTGCAGTGCACCTAAAGGCTCCCTCAGTGCTTGGGGAGGCAAGCAATCAGAGTGGCTCTAAGTGGTTTTTAAGGACTAGTGCTTTAGTTAATATTAAAATTTAGGGGACCCACAGTCTATAATTAATTTGCTATATTTTTACATACAGTGCAAAAATCTGAGTGACCTTTCTTGAGTAGCATCTAATTAAGCACGTATATCAGCAATTAATTCTAGAGTGGACACATTGGGTTAAATCATTCAGTAATTAAGTATGGGGAATTCAGTGAGGCTTAATGATTATTTGAAATTGGTTTCTTCTGAGAAGTTAGCAACCTTTTTGTACTTCTGATTATTCTTAATTCCTAGTTTAAAGTTGTTTTGAGCTGTATGAAACTTATTTTTGATTCTCAGGCTGACACACTATGTACATATGTACTGTGCATCAGTGTGAATTGTTCTAGTTTTAGAAATATTTTTATATCTAAATTCCCTTTTGACACTAAATTTGAAAGCTACTGTTATACTACTAGTTGTTACAATCTCTCAAATACATCAGAGGTTGACATTTTAGTAAGTATTCAGCTTTTTTGTGTGGGGTTTTTTTGTTTTTTGTTTTTTTTTTGGTTGGTTGGTTGTTGCTTTTAATCATGTATTGGTGGTTTATCTTTTGCACTAGGAAAATTAATCCTGCTCCAAAGATCCGATAAGTGAAATTTTTATGGAAAAAAAACTGAATAATGTGAATTTTCTCTCCAATCTCTTGGGCCATCACATTCTTTTTTAAGGAGGAAGATGAAGATGAAGATTTTGAAGAGGAGAGTGATGATGATGATACTGCAGCTCTTCTTGCAGAATTGGAAAAAATTAAAAAAGAAAGAGCTGAAGAGCAAGCCAGGAAGGTAAAATCAAAGTATTCAATATTTACATCTTGCATAAACTAAAGTGGGTATATTTTTAATTCAGGTAATATATTAGAAATCATCCTTGCCATATCTAGATGTTATGACACCTGCAGACCTATAAATCAGATCCTTTCGGAATATTTTAAGTCTTTTGGTTATGTTAGAAATTTGGTTATGTTCGCTCAGACATGCTTAATAATACTCATCAAATTACTCTTTATTCACTAATTTTTGTTTGCTCAACAGACATTTAGTTAATGCCTGTTAAGTGTCAGAAGAATCACAAATGATTAAGATTTAGTCATGGCCTACAAAGAGCTCGCAGATATAATGAGGCCATACTCATTTCTCTTCTTGTCTCCTACCTCACTCTTCTTTCCAGGCATTTGTTGAAGCAGTCTGTCAATTGATATCATATAATCTAGGGCAATTTGCCTAACTTCCCCGAATCCCCACAGTTTCTTAGTTTATACAATGGAAAAAAAGACTATAACTCAAAGATAGTTGTAAGGATTAACTAGCATCCATAGTAATAAAAATAAGATGAAATGGGAGGCAAAAGCAGGTCAGAAGCATTAGGTTTATAAATCAATGCTAAAGGAGTTTGGATTCTGTTCTGAAGGCTATATAAAGCTAATTAATTTCAGCAGGAGATTGGTGAGGTTGGATATGCATTTTTGGTAGAGTACTCTGGCAGAAGTGTTCAGGTTACATTATGAAGAACTGATGTAGGAGGCTGTACCAGTATCCTCACACGCAGTTAGTAGTGTCATAATAGAGGTTGGAATTGAAAGAAGTAAACAGATGCTGATAGAGCTATCAAGAAGGTAGAATTGACCAGATAAAGTGACTGATCAGATGACTGCGTTTTCTGGGTAGATTTTGGTGCCATACACTTAACACAGGGAATACAAAAGGATGGGCATGTTTAGGTAGAGAGAAAGAGATGATGAGTTGTATTTGGAACATGTTAAATTCGATACATTATAAGATGCTCAAGTCAGGATGCCTGCCTCCACTTTCAACCAGAACAGAGCATCCTTTTTATGACGCCTTTGTAAGATTTCATTTGAGCCAAGAATTGTTCTGTTAAAATAAATAAATAAATAACTGAGAAAAAAAACTGACATGGGTTAATTTAATACTTGGAATCTAGGGAGGTAGAGTTCATGAGGGTCAGAAGGGCCAGGGAAGAATTCAGAAAAGAGGTCAAATTTGGGAAAGGCTTTGAAGGCTGCTTGAATTCAGATTGGAAGAAAAAAATATTTTAGTGTTCAATTCTTATCAAAGTTTGGCATAGGATAGCATAACTTGTATAGCTTATAATTTTTATATCTCATTGTAGAAAACAATTTAAGAACATTCCTAATATCTCTTATACACCACTAGAGGGCAGTTATTTCATTCCAAATATTGTACTTTGGTTTATCTGACAGTTGTAAATACGTAAAAAGATGAGCAATTTAAATGCATTGATTAACCTTTAAGGAGGATAAACATTTTAGACAGATCTTGTAATTTTGTAAGGTTCATCTAATCTGTAAAAAAATGTGTTGGTGTTTGTTGGAGTTGAATGATAGTTTCAGTTCTTTTGCCCCTGTTTCCTTCCCGGGCTTTGTAGTGATAGATTTTTGAGTGTCCCAAAATGACATTTCAAACCTTTCTGCCTATGTCAGGGGCTGGGAACCTTTTCTGTAAAGGTCCAGATAGTAAATATTTTAGGCTTATGGGCTACAAAATCCCTGTCACACTATTCAGCTCTGCTTGTTGTAGCACAGGCAGCCCACAGACAGTACATAAATAAATGAACATGACTGTATTCCAATAAAATCTTACAGAACAGGGTGGTGTGGATTTGTCCCACAGGGCTGCACAACCTTTAGCCTGTTTTCATAAAGCATAATGTACCTGGAACTTGAATATGGAAAGAGTTGGCACCTTCTTTTTCCAGAGCTGTGTGGCAACCAACCAATAACACTGAAGGAAATATGTTCAGAACTTAGAATGACCAGGACTTGATTATATCATGTGCATGATTATAAATTTGAATATATTGTATACTTGAGCATCTAGTTTTCTAGTATCTCAAAGAAATGTCTTAAACTTCAGCATCAATATTTGTTAAAAATAAATATATAATTTATAGAAAGCTATCTGATGGATATTCCTGATTTTTTTAAAGGCCTGAACAATGCCCTGAGATATTTTTTTACCCTGAAAATTGAATTTCCTCACCTTCCAGTTATTTGGTCTCATGGAAAAAAAATGAAACCCAGTGTTAATATTCGGATGTTAAAGTGAAGTATCATTAACATTTACTGAAAATCAGGCTATTTTTCAAGTGGTTTAACATATATATTTTTTAAATGGACTTCCAGAAAGTCCCTTTTTTTCTTAATCTATTAAGTCATCAATTTTTGTCATCCCCAACACATGGTAAAGTGGGATTTACCTTTGGTTTAAGATAGCATGGTATCAGGTAGATCTAGAAGCTATGGTTAAGGATTTTAGACATTTTATATTCCTAATTCTAAGAATAAACTGCGGGGGATTTGAATTTAAAGAGGTTAGTGCTAAAATAAAAGTGAGGAAGGAAGGACATGCTTACAACCGATAAGGTATGAGAAGTATAGAAATAGAAAGTAACAGTAAATAATAACAAAATGGATAAACCTCAGGTAAATTTGTAGAAAACATGTTAACAATGTAATTTTGATAATTTGTTTTGTTTTAGGAGACACTTCTTGGCTAATAATAACTTGTCACCATTCCTAGAGGTGCAAGTTTGCATTGTTCTAATTCTAGATAAAAAATATTTATAGTCAGTTATGTATAGCCTTTCTTTAAAGATGGAGGTAAGGGCTTTGCTAAATGTTTCTTTGATGTTTAATATGTGCTTAAATTACTAGAATGTGTATTGGTATACTCTCTTAAAATAAGCAATTTTTTGTGTACTTCAAGAAAGGAAATAGCCTTAAGTATGTATCTGATGAATTTCAGAGTCAGAAGAGACTAACGAATTTGTGATGGTAAGCATAAAGTATTTATAATAAAAATGTCAAATTATTTTATTTTGATAAGTGAGACTTTTCTGGCATGTTTTGAAAACAAATAAAAAAACAACACTATCTTAATGCTTGTCCCTAATGGTCTTTTAGGAGTTGTATGAGAAGATTGACCCTGGAGTTGCCATAACTAAATATGAATCTCCCTCTGTCATTGACAGGAACAAGAACAAAAAGCTGAAGAAGAAAGGATTCGTATGGAAAACATTCTGAGTGGAAACCCTCTCCTTAATCTCACTGGCCCATCCCAGCCTCAGGCCAACTTCAAAGTTAAAAGAAGGTACTATACAGTAATGAGTTGGAAATATATACGCACAGATTAAGAGTTTTATAGCAAACTACATTAAATAAAGCTTCTAAAATCCCACTTTGCACTGATACTCTGTCAGATTTTGGAATAATGGAAGGAGAATGAGAGAAATAATTTATTTTCAGTAGATATTTATAATAACCATCTGTGTACCAGATACTTGTCTAAGCATTAGAGGCAGAGTGGTGCACTGAGCCTTTGACCCTACAAAGTTTACATCTTAGGCGTATGTGTCAAGGGTCCCCAAGAACACCGTTCACATTCAGAGACTCACTAGAAGGACTCAGGGGAGTCAGCATATAGTTGTACTCATGACAAGCATAGTAAAGTTACACAGCCAGATCATAAGGGGAAAGGGCATCAGAGGAATCCAGGTGCACACCTCCTTATGGTCTGTCCTTTCTGTGAGGCGTCACACGGAGCACATCCTTTCCCCAGCGATGAAAATACAGTAATGTGCAGTATTTCTGCTCATAGAAGCCTGTTAGAGACTCAGTGCCCACAGGTTTTATTGGGGGCTGGTCATATAGGTAACCTCTGCCTAGCACATACCAAAGTTCAGACTCCCAAAAGGGAGACGGTTTCAGCATAAACCACATTATCTGTACAAACAACCTACGCAGTGATGGTGAGAAGATTCCTGGAGTCCAAGTTTCCGAATGCCAGCCTCGGGCCAACGTTGCAGGCGGGCCTTTCTAAGGATAGCAGTTTCAGACCTGGCATGTTAACTCTTTCCTGTACAGTATGCGTGTGCTTGGAAGGGTGATGTAGAAGGAGGAGAGAGAATATAAACAATAAATATTGAATATAGTACTTTAGAAAGTGATACGTAGGAAACTAGAACAGCAAATAGGAAGTGCTGAGTGGAAGGAAGATTGGTTGTTATGATTTTTTTTTAAATATTTATATTTTTAGAGGGAAGGGAAGGAGAAAGAGAGGGAGAGAAACATCAATGTGTGGTTGCCTCTCACGCACCCCCCACTGGGGACCTGACCTGTAGCTCAGACATGTGCCCTGACTGGGAATGGAACCAGTGACTCTTTAGTTCACAGGCCGGCACTCAGTCCACTGAGCCACACCAGCCAGGGCTGGTTGTTATTTATATATGGTGAGCAAGGAACCCTGTAGGCTTAACTTTTAAACTATATCTATGATTTCTCACCACCTCCAGTGCCACCATTTCCAACCGGGAACAATGCAGGGCCCCTAACTGGTCTGCTTGCACATGCACTATTCTCTCCACTCCCACCCCTAGTTTTTTTCTTTAGCATAGCAGTGTTGTTGCCCTTTTAAAAATGAAAGATCACAATCTCATGTTTTAAGCCATCTAAATGTCTTCCTAACTTGTTCATAATAAAAATTCAGCTCCTTACAACGACAACAGGAGGGTCAAGGAAAGGAATTGCCTGGCAGGTTACATTTTCTCAGAAACTAGACTCAGAGGTACAATATTTAACCTGAACAATTAAAGGATAGAGATGGGGAAGAATGTAACCAACGGTTGGGGTGGGAGAATTGACAGATAATAAGACATGTTAAGCTTGGACTGTTGTGTAAGTCTTTGTGGAAATATTGACTTAGAAGCTTGGTAAATGGCCCTGGAGTTAATCCAGGCTAGAGATAATGAATTGGGGAACTGTCCACTTACAGAAGTTTTCTAAAGCCATGAGGACTAGATGAGGGCACCTAGAGAATGAGTCCAGCTAGAGGGAGAAGTCAGAGGACTAAACCTGGGATAATGTTTAGAGATTAGATAAGTGCATACTGGGTGCTCAATTAATATTGATGGAATGAATTTTGAATGAAGAAAACCTAGACTAAGAAGGAGCAGCCGGTAGCCACATGGAAGAGTAGATAGAGAAAAAATGACATTGATTATATTCATATTAAGTTACGTAATTTCTGCCTTGTTTAGATTCAGATGGAATCGTTTGGAGATTGGAGCTTGTCTTAATATGCAGGTCACACATGACCACGCTCCGCTCAAGTTTTCGCTTATCTGTGTCCTGCGCCGTGATGGCTGCTAACACTGTTTTCCAAAGATGCCCACATTCTTTGCTTAGTTTTCATGTGCAGCTTCTTCTGGCATGCACACATGTGCACTCAGACACACGTCACATGGACTTTCCTTTTATATGTGTTTGTGAGAGTATCTGTTACATATATATTACATAATGGGTTTGTGTTCTATATGCGAGGTGATATTTTGAAATTACACTCTTGATTTTCTGTAAAATGTATTTTATAGCCCATCCCTGAGTGTTTTTTTTTTAATGCTTGTGCATAATGAAGCCCAACCAGGAGAATCCAGCCACAGTCCTTGCCTAAGCTCTTCAGCTACTGTTTCTTTATGGTTAATGCAGATGTGCGCCAAGAATATATGTGAACCTTAATTGTTATATGTCAGTACTTCCTCCTTTGTTGTCCAAAAATGTAAATGGTACAGGGGATGATTACTAAATGTTAACTGATGAAAGAGTAGATAAAATCCTTAAAACCACACAATCTGAACTACAGAAATTGGTCATTTATCATCTAGAGTTATATCTACTAATTAGGGTGGTACCAAGTACTACCTTTTTGTTTGAGACCTGAAAACATTTGCTATTTATGCAATTAAAATTATGTGTTTCTGTTTTCTGAGTTAATCAAAGCCTTATTACTGGAGAAGTAATAAGAATGTTTTCTATGTTCTAAACAGGAATTGCCCTTTCTGCTGTTACAGTGCAAGATAACAACCTATTCAAAATTATTTCATTCTTATTGGTGTAATTGCTGCTCCTATATATACATAGAGTTCAGATAGTATTGTCTCCTGATACAGGCATTTTAAGAACATTCTGTTTTCTTTTTTTTCCCTTCAGGTGGGATGATGATGTTGTTTTCAAGAACTGTGCAAAAGGAGTAGATGATCAGAAGAAAGACAAAAGATTTGTCAATGATACGCTGCGATCTGAATTTCACAAAAAGTTTATGGAGAAATATATTAAATAGTACAGTTTTATGTGCTTAAAGACTATAAAATGTAAACAATCATTCTGACTTTATTTTGGCTAGTTTGTTTTCTTCTTTTCCCTCATTTAAATTGTGAATAGGCTTCTCTAATTCTAAGTTCCAAAATATCTTTTCCTTGATTGACACCTTATTTGGTAAGGACTTGGGAATTGGTTGAACCCAGTGTCCAGTCTCTGAATGTTTCCAGCCATATGGGAAAGATTATTTCTTGTAATAAATGTTTTTCACAATCAAAATAACCAAATCTGTGTTCCCCAACTTTTTTGTTGAACTGTATGCAGCTTATAAAACACTGCATATTTTCTATCGTGTATTGTATTTCTTTGTACATTAAGTTTTTCTCCTCATTTCTCTTAACATTGATTTAAGGTCAGTTAATTCCTGGTATCTTCTCTGTTTTTTAAAAGAGTGTCATGAAAGATGAAGGAGATTCTATTGTTTATCAAATGATGCTATGGAAATGTGTCACCAACCAGGAAGCACCCCGATTGTGTGTCTGAGGGGGGCACGGGGCCTCTTACCTGTGCAGAGGCTCCATTCTTGGCCTGAGGCAAGAGCTCCTGACGCCTGCCTGGGAGGCATGTGGCGTTTGCTGGGTTCTGCACCCTGGCCTCCAGGTTCTCTGGAATGAGAGCTGATTTGCACAGTGACACACACTAGATACAAAGCCTAAGAAAATTTTAAAATCAAACAATGCATGAAATAAAACCTTTGGAAATTGGATTTTGCTTACCTTTATGTTACCTTGGAAGGATGCGTATGTGGAAAGTGGGAACGTCCCTACATAGCTGGGAAATGAAGTTTTCCTAAACCTGGGCTGTGATTTTAAGGGGGTCAGTGTGATAGAAAGTTTGAGACCAGCCCTGGCTGGTGTGGCTCAGTGGGTTTGGGGGCGTACTGCGAACTGAGAGGTCACAGGTTTGATTCCCAGTCAGGGCACATGCCAGGGCTGTGGGTCAGGTCCCTGGCCGGAGCTTGGGAGAGGCAACTGACCAATATTCTCCCTCTTCTCCCTCCCTTCCCCTCTAAAAATAAATAAAATCTTCGTTAAGAAAAAAAGGTTAGGGACCAAAACTCAAGCCCTTTACAGATAGGGACCCATGCTAAGACCTCATCTGCTACTCCAGCATTTCGCTGGTGGGAGCTCGGACGCAAATGACGTGTGTGGCCGCGTTGGGAGCAGAGCTCGAAACGGGGCCCAGGCCTGGGCTCCACGTTCATGTTCTGCATTTTATTTCCCAACTGAGCTATTGATTTAAAGTTTCGAATACTTTGATGAGTGTTTTAAGTCTTTAATAAAACTTTTTATCTCCAACTTTACTACTAACTTTACTAAGATGACTTTACATTTTCAGCTTTCTTCATAGCAACACTTAGAAGGAAGAAAGTACCAAGTTATGCAGTTAAGAAAAATGAAATTCACGCTGAGTGACTGGATCAGTTATATGATAGGACACGAATGAGTGCCTTTGAACTACGTGAAAGGGAGCTTACAGATGTGACGTTAGATTTCCAAAACTGGGGTCTGATTGGGGTATACCATTACTCCCAAGATCTACTTTGGATTCTCTACTTGAGCTTGAAAGTCTCAGGAAGAGTCAGAGTAAGGCTAATATCAGTGATTTATCCCTTCCCCTAATACTTTCCAGTATAAAACAGTATCATATAACCAGTCAGATCCAGGACACAAATGTTAACGTCTCAGCCCTCCAATTCGCAGAGCAGGTAACAGCCTTAGCTAAAATGCCCTGCTTCCTCATTGCCAAACCCCTTGTGCTGACTATTGGGGAAGCTGCCCAGTCCCTGCAAGGGCCCATGCTGAGCCAGGGCTTTGAAGCCAGGTACACCCGGGTGGGATGCCCAGCTCTCACCTCAGGCTTTCCTGAGACTAACTTCACCAAGTGTGCTTGCATGGCAGCCATGTAATCGACAGCACTCCCTGTAAGGTAGGCATTTTTTCCTGTTCCATAGATGAGGAAATTGAGGTTTGCAAGAAAACTTGGAAAAAACAAGCCGGCAGATATCTTTAGGGGTATAGGGTCAGATTCAAACGTGGAACTGCCTTTTTTCCGAAGCCTATCCTCTTAGCTGGTGTGCTTGACTGCCTCTTTCTGTTCATTAGCCCTTTGATTTTTCTCACCTGTGAAACCATAGCAACAAGACAATTGCAAGGAAGTTTGGTGGGCATAAGATGTAAGTGTGGCTGGCACATAGCAGAGACTTCACACATGTTCTCTTTCTACCTGCCTCTACTAGCAGAGCAGGGAGGGGCTTGATGAAAGTTTGAAAGCCTATTTTGTTCTATCATAAGGTCTAGTTTTGAATTAAGAGGTTCCCTAGCCCCTCAGCTTGGGTTGAGCAGTAGGTGTGGCCAGAGAGGGATTCTCCTTTTTGGTTGCTAGGATTAGAAACCCAGCAACAGAAACTCAGTGAAATAGAGGTTTAGCTTAAGAATACTTGAAAGGCACCTCCTCTGTCCAACTCTTACCCTGCTTCTCACTATTTGTCTGTCCCACTTCTGCAAGACTGGATTTCTGGCCCCCCAAACTAGAGGACACTCACTCCTGCTCCTAGCTGCCCTGGAAAGGAGGCTTCGTAGCTCCACTGGCCAATAGGATGTCTGTGTTTTGAGACAAAGCTGATCTAGTGAGCGGTGGCCGGGAACCAGGTAACCCAGCACAAATGCGGGCGAGCGCAGGGAGGTGTTCACAGTACACTCTCTAGAACTGACGTGGCTTGAGATACTCAGCTACTCATGTGGTGGACAAAACCTGGAAACAGATAATACAGCTGTAACTGCAGTCTTAGGGACAGTGCCGGCGCCTCCCCCCAGGATCTGGCACCATGCTGGGGACATAACAAGGGTTGCCCTCTGTGCCCCGTGCAGGTCTGGGCACAGACAGGGTCAGGTAGTCACCCTGGCATGGGAGGAGAAGCTGGGACCCAGAGGGCAGAGGCCTGAGAGGGCTGCCAAGAGTGGGGCCTACTGGACCGTGGAAGAACCAGCACCAGGGAGCAAGGTGGGGCTCGTTCTGTCTTTGAGACACCTTAGGAGTGGGTCTGATTGGTTTGAGCTACCCCTGGGAGGGGAGGGAGGAGCAAGTGAAAAGGACAGGAGGAGGGCCGGGGCTTCTGAAGGCCAGGATATTGGCTGCTACCCCCTTTCCCTGGGCCAAGGTTTGTGGAACAGGGAGGACAAAGAACCAGCCTTGGAGTCACCTTTCAGTAAGTGCTAGGTGCTATATCATTGTGGTGATGGCTGACGTTGGGATGTAGCACTCACACCTTTCTCTAAACCACACTCCCAAAGAGGCCATACATCCTAGCTCCTGGAATCTTTTCACACAGTAGCTTTCTTAGAGATGTTTTTCATTTCCATTTTAAAAAAATATCCTGTTCTCGCCTGGCCTAGTTCTCAGAGGCACTTTAGGAGGAGAAAGAGGAGGAGGACGAAACCAGTCATGTTCGCACTCCTCACTGAGGCATCTGCCAACCTCTCTCCAGGGTGGTCTTTTCAATTCACCACATTTTCAAACAGCCTCCCTTTTGAGAAACAGGCAGAGAAATGGCTCCTGGTGGCCCCAGGCTAATCGGCAGCAGTTTCTTGGGAGCTCAGCCACCTGTGTATGAGTAACAGCCTGAAGAAGGCGGAAAGAGGAGTGGGGTCTTAAATCACCTTTGAGCTTTTTCAGAGGGAAGGAGAAAGGTTCTAATGTCATCCTGAGATTTCCCAACACCCACGCCTCCTCTAACTCTTGGCCTCAGAGGCGTTTTTCCAGAGGGTGGGTTAAATAAACACTGGGAGTTGAGTCACCCTCTTGAAGCATTTACTTCAAAGAAGCCCCAAGGTGAAAAAAAGTTGCCAGTGAGGAGACAACCTGGAATAACAGAGTGGCAAGGTTCACAGAGCATCAGAGACTGCTCCCATGGGCATCAACGCTGCAGACCCCGCAGTGCCTAACCAGGCCCCTGCCTCACGGCATCGCACAGGGCCACCCCTCTCGCCACCCCTGGAGGAACTACCACCATGCCGCCTCCCTGCCTAGACCCTTTAATTAGCAACCACCATTTAGGAAAGATAATGGACAGCAATCCCAACCATGACAGCTACAGAAGGTGCGTAAGTCACAGCCATAAACCTAACAAGAAATGCGCCGGGCCTCTTTGAAGAAAACTCTAATGCTCCACTGTGGGGCACTAACACAGGCTTTAACAAGTGTGGAGAAATACCTATTCCTGGATGGGAAGAATCAATCATATGAAGACGGCAGTTCTCCACTCAAAAAAAAAAAAATTATTATGAAATTCCAGGTGCTTGGGATTTTAAAAAATTGATGTTTTGACCAAATTGCTTTAAAATTTTCTATTAAAATAAATTTGGAGGAATATCAGAAAAATCTGACAAGGAAAAATAATGAGAAGGGTTTTCCTCAACAACTTAAAAATGGATTATAAATAAACAGAGAGTAGATTTACAGTTGTGAGTGCCAGTCTTTTGTTAATGAAACTATTGTAATAATTATAACCTGCATGTCTTTTTCCATACAACCAACCGTAAACCTACTTTTGCCCATCCTTGTATAAAAATCAGTGTGGGTCTGGCACAAACATAGAGAGATGAAAAGAAAAAAAAGGCTCATAATAAAAAGTCCAGAAACAACTGCAAATACGTAAGATAATCTTGTATTTGTAAGGTTATTTCTTTTAAGAAAAATTTTAAAAAGGAAAAGAAACAAGAAAAGAAAAAATCAATGGAGGAAAAATGAACTGCTCAGCAAATGATGCCAGGAAAAATTTACTAACCATTTGGTAGAAAAATAAATTGCTGCTGTCAAGGACAAGTCCAGAGTAAGCCAGATTCAGCCCGTAAAGAAACTAAAGAAATAAGCCCTTCTTAGAGTCCGATAGTTCAGTATTTACACAGCGAAAGGAAATAACCAAGGGTGCTAGCCCCCTGTGGCCCTAGCTCGGGGCAACCCCAAAACAAAAGGGACCAGGTAGTACTAATAACAGGACACCCTGGTGCAGAGAAACCAATGACGCGCTGCAGCTAAGGTTCAGAGCTTCCAAGTGCACCCTGAAGGAGGGGAGGCAGAAAGCCTCACACCTCATCACGGCCAGGCAGCCATGGGCAGCTGCTTCTGGTGGCCCGAGAAGTAACCTTCTGCGGCTCCTCACAAGCCTTCCATGTTCCCACACCCCCGGAGGACCCCGAGGCCGTCCTGTCATGACTCAGATCAGCCTGCTCCAGTGGCCCGTGGCAAAGAATGTGGTTTTATTTTGCCCTTTTTATATAGCATATATGTTATTAATTTGTACTAAGACATTCTCATATTACAAAAGCACTTTAGTCCAAACATCTTTCTTTTATATTTGAATCATCTGAAATAACACAGAACTGTACATCAAAAACAAAACAAAGCAAAGCCAAATCCCAAAATAAAACCCTCAGTTGGCTAACAGAAAGAGACAAGTCGAACAAGCTCAGAGCTACCTTACAGTGAGGAGACAACCTGGAATAACAGAGTGGCAAGGTTCACAGAGCATCAGAGACCGCTCCCATGGGCATCAGCCCTGCAGACCCCGCAGTGCCTAACCGGGCCCCTGCCTCACGGCATCGCACAGGGCCACTTAGAAGTTTATCTGGAGCTGCCTCGCCGGTCCTCCAGATAAACTTCATGTAGCGTAAAGATTTAAAGGAAAAATAAATAAGTGTACTAGAGGAAAATATAAATGTGTTTAATGTTGACCTGGCATGACCTTTCTAAGTGTGATAGCGAAAGCAGAAAACAAAAGAACAACAAACAAATAAATCGATTGCATAAAAAAGATTTTGTAGATCAAAGCATTTAAAATGTCAATGTTATGATTACATTTTCTTGCTTAGACAGTCTTTTTATTTTCTTAGGGATTTTGATTGTTTTTCTTTTTTTAATATCTTCATTTATCTCCATTTTTAAAAATGATTTTATTATATGAGATAAGCAGTCAGGTTCTCTCTTTTCCAGAACCTTCCAGATGGAATAGTGGTTCCAGCATGAGTGTAATTATAAGACTGCCTTTAATGCTTTCCCACATAGAACCCCATGTTTTCAGTGCTCCATGTCTTTCTCCTTCAGAAGGTATGTTCCTTTCTTTTAACAGAATACACCCTGAAGTAACTTCCCAGGGAAGGATGAATGTGAGGCATCCTATCTGAGTCCTTGTATGTCTACCTCTGGCTTTAGTCTCTTCCCTCCTGCCCCGACTTAACTGATAGTTTTCCTGAATATGGGTTTAAAATAAAGTTCTTTTAGAATTTAAAAGCTTTGTTCCATTTTTTCTAAATTTAGTATTGCTCTTGAAAACTCTAATGTCAATTTCCTTTATATTCCTTTATATATATATACACATATATCTCTCTCTCTTAGTATTTTGTTTTTAATCTCTGCAATCTTTTGATATGTTATGTTCTTTATCTCTCTTTTTTCTCCCCGTTTTAAAATTTTGTAATTATGTACCTAGCTGTGAGTCTATTACCACTTCTTAAGTTTGATTCTCAATGAATCCCATATTGATCCATGGCCTTTGGCTCTAGTAAAAAAAAAGAATTCTCATTTCTTTGAAAATTTCTCCTCTCTATTTCTCTGTTCTTTCTGTTCAGAACACTAATTATGTGGTAGATTAATCCTCTATCTTTATTTTCCTATCAATATTTTGGTCTCTGACTTTTTGTTCTACTTTCTAAGGCATTTTCTACCCTTTCTACTCCGGTATTTCAACTCTTTCATTGACTTATTTTCTGTCTAATTTTAGCAATCAAATTAAAAAATTTCAAGATCTTCTCTTTATTTCCTAAACCTCTCTCCTAGTATCTCAGTGGTTTTCAACCTTGGCTTCATATTAGAGCTACCCGGGACCTTTTAAAAACCCCGATGCCCAGTCCACACCCCTATCAGTTAAATCAGAACCTTTGGGGATAAAACCTAGGCATCACGCTTTTTAAAGCTCTCTAGTCGATACTAATCTTTATCCTAGCTTAAGAACCACTGCATTATTCTGTCCCTGTTTTAGACATACTTCTTTAAAAATATTGTATTAATATTGGGCTTAATGTATTATTTTAAAATGTGACAGATGATAGATGATAGATAGACAGATAGATAGACTATTTCCTTAAACATAATTCCTGCTCTATTTATAATTGGTATAACTCACAGGCCACAGACTCAGGTATGCAAAAAAATATATATATTTTTTGTTTTATCATATTCAATTTAATTTCTATTTCCAGTCCTATTTTCTCATATAGAAGGAACTTAGTCAATTCAATTTTATTTCAGTTCTGGGCTTAGATGTGTAATATCTTATGAATCTCTTTTAGGTTACTTATCAGGCAGGAGACAGAAATGTGTTTGGTCATTATTTTTAAAACGAGGCACATCTTGAGTGAGTTATTGGTTGTCAAAATGAAGCAGGGACATCAACATTTTATTTCTCCTCTTAGCTATCTTTCTACTAAGAAATGGTTGTCATCAGTTCAGATACACCATATATATTAACACAAGTCTTTTATAAAAAAAGTCTACTGGTGCCTTCGTCTTATGCCTCCAGTAGACTGCATTTTTCCTCTAGAAATTCAGAACTGCATGTTAGGCACTTCGGGTTCCCGACGCTGGACATTGCACATAGCAGTCATTTTTTCCACAGTGAATTCTTACATGTTTTCTTCTAGATATCGGGGCCAGTGTTCATGAATTAGTCTGGGCTCAAAGTAGTTGTAATGAAATATTTTCACAATCCAGCACATGTGCACTCTTGTACGCGCTCCCTCCCTGCCCCCGCCCCACCCCCCACCCCACGTGCGCGCACACACGTCCCCCTCAGCCCGTTCCCAGTGGCAGCGCTCATATGAAGCTTTTACCATTCCGGTTGCTTCTCTGTGATCTGGGAGCTGGCATGCTGTCATGGCTGCGCTAACTGCTCCCTAAGAAAGGGGTCTGGGAAAGGACTCCCCAGGTCCCAGGGCAAACAATGAGGTTGTCTTGTCAAGGTAGGAAGCCCAGCTCAGCCCACTGCCTTTCTTTCCGGATAGTCAGGCAGCTCTGGTATTCAGAGCATATTTTTGCAACAGTGAGGATAAGGTGCCCTATCATGTTAGGAAACCACTTAGATTTTGGAGATATTTTTAACCTACACCGAAGCATTCTTCAAGCTGATTTATGGGTTAAAAGGCAGCATAGCTTGGCCAGAGCCAGGCTAATTACATCTTGTGCAGAAAGTCTAGATTCAGAGAGAAGCACAAAGGTCTTGGGAGATCTATGGTTCTGACCTTGGGAAAATAGTCTAATGTCAGGAAAATATTTTAATACTACTGCATTAAGGGATCTAAGTGATTCGTCCCCAGAAATTCAGCCCTTGAGTTTAGTGATCTGTGACTGTGGATTAATTTTTCATATCAACAAAGGTATTTTTATATAATGTTATAGTTCATTTAAAAGTGTTGTAAAAGTTATTTTCTGATACGTTTAGAGAGCTTGGGCGATAGGACCCCTCCTCTCCATCCCAGGGTCGACTTTGTGGCCATCCACTGGGCAGAGTAAGTCGGAGCTTCTCCAGGAGAGCAACCATCTGCCTGTGGACCCGCCTCTAGCCTAGTGATCCACGGTGAACACGAGGTCAACATCCAACAGATGACAAACTTGCCCCCCTCGGGCTTCCCTGCTTCCCTTTCTCTCATTTCTGAAACAGAATGCACATGGTCATTGATGAGAATTTTTAAATTTAATATATTACTTTATTGATGCATTATTTATTCTTCCTCTTTAATAATTATTGTGTAAAAGTCTTACCTTTTGTCAGTTGATATATACTGCTCACACTGACCTTATTTAAATTGCTTTTGCCTCACTTTACCTCTGTTTTTTAAATTTTGGATATATGTTTAATTTCACATAAAATAAATATAATTATATATCATGTACTATATGTACTCTTTTAAAAAAAATGTTAAAAAGACCCGGTATTTCTCTTTTACTTGGCTTCTTGCTTTCTGTTTTCTCTCTTCTACTTCTTCCACATTAGCACCCACCAGGTAACCCATGTGTATCATCCTCATTATTTCCCTATTCTCTCTCTCTCTCTCTCTCTCCCTGCTTCTCTCTCTCTCTGTCTCACTCTCTCTCTCTTTCTCACACACACACACATTTGTTTTACATATATGAGATCATATGTAATTCTATGACTGTTTTTGTTATTCAACAGAAGTCTGTAGAAATATTTCCAAGATACCTGGTTCTAGTTCATTCTTCGTAATGGCTATATGCAAGACTCAGTGGTGTTCTGGAACCATCTGGTGTTTAATAATTACCCCTTGCAAGAACTACTTAGTAAACAGTCAGAAATTTTGTAGGCTAGTTATAAATCATGAGTAGCTTGAAATCATCCATGATGGAAGAATTTACACCATGGAAATTGTCAAACACTACAAATGAGGACCTTGGTGTTTTCAGAGAGCTAGCACACTGCTGATGAAAGTTTACACTATTTTATATAAACAATTGCCTTTTGGCTGGCTGTTCATTTTATACTTCTTTTCCATTTCTTTTTGGACTCCCTCCCCCTTCCCCCATGTGTTGTAATCAACCCAGAATATCTGAGCAGTGCTGTGCTGAGGAGGCCTGGGCAGTTGCCCAAATCATTCTGAGTCCAGGCTGGGCAGGATAACCTGGGGTGGGGGGCGCCAGGTATCAGACTCCAAAATGCAGCTACCTTTCGGCTCTCTTGCTGCCTCCACTTTTGAGACGCCATATATGGACACTTTCTATGGGGTTTTCGCACAGTGTTACCCTCTCACCCTTCCTTCCACTTCACAGCTTCCTCCATTTAAACCCTTCCCACCTGTTGCCCTTTGCTGCTCCTTCACCCTTAACATTCTGAGGAGGACCCACATAGAATAACAAAGTCACAACCCCCGGTTTGAAAATTCTGCACCTTGGGGGATTGTGGGTGGTGTGGAGGTTGGGTAGTAATGGGTGGAAGTTTGCTCCACTGGGTTAAGCTCTTTCAGTAAGCAGGGCACAACTTTATGTCCCTGAGCCCATTGATTGCATCCCCAGCCCACTCCTGTTTCCAGAGCTCCTGCCCTTCTTCCCAACTGTCTGTCGAGCATCTCCACTCATGGCCCACAAGCACCTCATGCTCAGCAAACATCTCCAAAAGAGAACTCCCCCTCTTCCCATCTCTGGCTTTTACCAATACCCCAACTTGGGACAGTGCCACCACTTCATTGGTATGTACACTGAGAACAGCAAATTCTGTGGGGATTTAAAAGATATTATACGTATAAAAAGCCTAGGTGTTCAGCGATGTTCGTTCCCTCACTTTCTGTCCCTCTCAATTCCATTTTTCCTTCCTTCTTTCTTTTCCCAGGGAAGAAAATTCCCAATTTATGGACAAAGCAAAATTCATAGACTTGCCAAAGATAATTTGCTTGCACTTACTGGCAGAGAATACTTTTTAGACAGAGAAGCCAGGTACGAGAGCCTGGAGAGGAAAGTGATGCTCAGAGTTGATAGGTTTTACCACTTCTTTATTGCCCAAGACTCACGTGAAAGGCAAGATGAGGTGGGTGATGACAACGGAGTAGACTGGATTCATCTTGGCTTTCTTGGCACCATACAAAGGGGACAGTCCAGGGCCCACTGAAACTGATTATGTATCGGAGGGCACTGACCAAGCTTAGGAAAAGGGAGTTGTTTCACTGAGGCCAAATAAATCAGAGGGAAAAAAATGTTTTTCTTGAGTTTCAGTTTTCATTCCACTTGAAAATTACCTAAGGCTGTAGACACATCCGATGGCCCTGGACAAACACTACTCCATTCATCCTCCCATTATCTCCTGAGCTGGGTTATTGGAAAACACTCATAAAATATGTGAAGACAGAATATAATTATTTAATAGGCTGTCGGGAGCCTGAGAGCACCAAAGCAGCACACCAGGGAAAGTGAAAACTGCTCATGTGGAGAAGTCTGTGGTTTTGAGGCAGAAAAGAGAAGAGAGAGGGAGTGAGAGAGAGGGAAATATGGAGGAAATACAGTTATGATGTGTTTTGCTTCTAATAGTGCTTTTAGAAGGTGGAACTAAAACGTGGGATTTAAAACTGAGCACCTACTATGTGCAAGGCCTTGTTCTAAATGTGGAGAGCCAAAGACGCAAGTCATCTGACACAGTGCTAGTCTCCTGACACGGCTGTCTGCCTGTCTGGGGTCAGACAGAGGCGGGATAGAATCACAGCTGCACCACTTACTTGACTTTGGTCCGGTCATTTTATCTCCTGGACCCTCAGTGTGCTGCTGTGCAAAACGGGAAAAATGATTCCACTTTGTAAGAATAGGACAAAACATGCGAAAAGCTCTTTGCATAATGCCTGGTATAGATAAAATATCAGTAAACCTTAGTTTTCTCAGCCCCACCCACCTTCCCCCACTCTCATATCAACAAGCTGCCTGTTTTCTTCACTGCTGTGATCCCAGTGCCTAGAGGGGTGCACACACTGGCACACGACGCGGGCGTGGGACAAAGGGAGTGAGGTGTCAAAGCACAAAAACTGCACTTTAGGAGAAATAAATGAACGTGTCCAAAGGAGAACAAGAAAACACAAGAATGGTGAATGGAACTGTTGAAGGAACCCCACGTTTAGTCCAGAAGAGAAAAGATTCAGGCTTGGAGGGGTCGGAGGACTGTTCTCATCTGTGTAGGAGGCTGTTGTGTGTTCGGGGGAATGAACCTTGATGGGTCTTGGTCCTAGACAGACATTTTAGCTTCTGTCTGCAGAGCCCTTAAGGTGCAGAGAGGTGCCCTCTGGCGGTGGTGAAGGCGAAAGTGAAGGCTGAATGTTTGCCCCGGAGTTAGGGGTGTTGGGACTTCAGCGCGGCATACTGGCAAGAGGGAGAGATGACTCCTACTGGCTTTCAACACTGAGGGCTCTGATTCTGAGAATTCCGCGCTTTTATAAAGTCAGTGATTAAGGAGGTCAATGGTTGTCACTTGTGGCAATTCCAAACTTCACTTGGAATTTCCTTGCTTCCTAAATAATAGCACAAATTTTATTGTTCAAGATGATAATAATCACCATATCACTCAAACCCTATGCTCACCTGCTTGTGATTTCGCAAATATTCCAGCACTCGCCCTTGTTTCGTGTCCTCACTCACACTGTTCCTTCTCCCTCGACTGACATTTCCCGGTCACGAACCATTCTTTCCCAAGTATGCCCATTCCTCGCCATCCAGCTTAAATCTCTCACAAACCTTCCCAGGTCTCCACAGGTACAATCAGCAAGTCCGCTTTCACTTTTCCACAGCATTTTCTTGTTATGTTCATTAGAGATCTCAGGGGTATAACTCTCTCACACCCGATTAGGAGCTTCCGGCCTGTAATAGGGGCTTGGTGTTATTTATTCTCACTTCCTCCCAACCTCAAAATAACAGTAGGGCTCGATATTTAATTTTTATCCCTGGCTGGTGTGGCTCAGTGGATTGAGTGCTGGCCTGCGAACCAAAGTGTCACCGATTAGATTCCCAGTCAGGACACATGCCTGGATTGTCGGCTGGGTCCCCAGTAGGGGGCGTGTGAGAGTCAACCACACATTGATGTTTCTCTCCCTCCTCCCTCCCTTCCCCTCTGTCTAAAAATAAATAAATACAATCTTTAAAAAATATTTCATCTTTAACTGTGTGAATAGCACAAGCAACTACACATTATTCTCTTTCCTATAAAAGCAGAGAAAACAAGCAAGCAAAACTGAATTTACAATCATTTTCTGTTTGTCTACCACGTTTTTCTCTTCGTATGGGTCCATGAGAGAAAGAGCTCTGTGACTATTTCCTACATTATGAGTGACTGTGGGACAATGCTTAATTCACAGTCTTGCATCCTTAAATATCACTTTTATTCCCTTGTTCACTATAACCCCACCAAATCTCCAATAGTGAGGAGCATAATTGCTTGAACAGCAATTCTAGCTCTAGCCCGACACACTAGCACTATGACCTTGAGCAAGACCATAAACCCCAGGAATGGGGCCCAGATTCCCTTGGCTGCCACATGGGATGGATGATAGCTTGTCCTCAGGAATCCAGTAAAATGCAAATTCCTTTACAAGTGTTAGTGGCTAATATCATCAGTATTTGGTGCAATAATATCATCTTTGCTACCTTCTTTGTCAAGCAGTTAATTCCATAGCAGATGTTCTGAGAGGGGCAGGAGGCTACCTAACTCGCTGCCCTCCGTAGAGCTAAATGTGAACTCAAAGGGGAACATTGAGGTTGCTTTGTATTTTTACAAAGCACATTTCCTCTCCTGGGGTTTCTTGCTCTGAAAAAGAAAGGCAAGCATGTGTCCTGCAAAGCCAGGGCATTGTGTAGATCCAGTCTTTCATCTGCTTTAGTCCTTGGAGAAAAGGAGCTGTCAGCTTCCCACTGCTAAAGCATGAGGGGAGAAAGAGATAATGTTCCATGAAAAACCCCTCCATTCTAATTCTCTCAGTTCAGAGAAATGGGGCCTGAGAGACAGCAGAACTGATATGACGATGAGTCAGAGAGGGAGAGGTGCAGGAAGAACACGATTGCCTCGGACCCCAACGCTTTCCTTACCGGAGTTCTCCATTAAACTCAACTTGTGTTTCTCAACTCAGGCCACATTTTTAGTGGTGACTTAAGATAGTCTGGAAATTTGAGTCCATGGCACAGCCATATCTTTACTTGAAGTGATCAGTGCCTTGGTTTATCATTCAGATTAATGCAGTAGAAAGAGCATTGGCTTCGATGTTGTCTCTGCCCTTTGGGGCTGGGAGAACCTAGAAAATGCAGCTTGCTTTGTTGTCACTTAAAACAATGGGGTATGGTTGATTGCCTTTTCTTCACATTCCCTCTAAGTGCAAATTGAGTGCGTGTTTGGGTGTTATCTTCCCTTATGCCACTTCCAGGCACCTGTCTTGATTCTGTCCCTTAATTTTCTAAGGGGAAATTGAACCCTGCCCTTGCCAGGAGATTGGTAGAACACATGGATTTACCCCTTATAGCCACACGTAATAGTTCCACCTCAGGCCCCACAAAAGGCTAACACCATGAACTCATTCACGTTCCAGTCGTTTTAGGGGCCTGATTTATGAGCAAACATGTTTATGGAGGGATGAATGAAGAACACCTAGTTCCTTCATTCATCTGTATGTTACGAGTTTTATCATTGGATAGGCTAGATCATGCAATAGCTCTTGGCTCAGGTACTCAATATACTGCAATCCAGAAATCTCTGTAAGCAATGCCCACATTTTGAACCTTCCAGTTTCCCTCCTGCATTCAGCTGTTTTACATGCTGTGCTCTTAAGATTCTATGTTCCATTTTCTTAGGACCTTAATGCGCCCTCCAAGGAATGATTGTCTTAGGAGAGTGGTTGAGAGTGTAGGTTCTGAGGCCAAACTGCCTGGGTCCACCACCTGAATGCACGACCTACTAGCTGTGGGAAGGGGGACAAAGTACTGAGCTTTGTGCTTCGGTTTTCTCATTTACAAAATTATAACAATAATAATAGCTATCTTGTGGGGTTGTAGAAATTGCTATATGTTAAGGACTTAGAACAAAGCTTTGGAAATAACCAGTTCTCAGTCAATATTAATTAACGATTGCTGTGTTCAGACCGTGTCTCTCCGCAAGACCAAGCGCTAAGAGAAGAGAAGGTACAGGCCCAAAAGTAACTATATGAAGGGTCGAAAATCATGATAATTTTAGTAGAGGACCTGATGAAGTGCTAAGAGAGTAGAGAAGAGGGAGAAATCGCTTCCAGATGGGCATCAGGGAAGACATTCTGGAAAACAGATCCTTCACCTGGTTAGTAAATGTCAATTTACATTTTCAATTCCTATATTGAAATCTAACCACCAAGGTGATGGCAGTAGGAGATGGGGCCTTTGGGAGGCGGATAGCAGAGCTCTCGTGCATGGGTTTAGTGAGTGCTCTTATAAAAGAGACCCCGAAGTGCTCCCCTCCTCCCTTCCACCCTGTAAAGATAGAAGAAGTCTGCAGTCCTCCCCTGACTATTCTGGCACACTGACCTTGGACTTTTAGCCTCTAGAACTATGAGAAATAAATTTCTGATGTTTATAAACTACCCACTCTATGGTATTCTGACAGAGCAGCATGAATGAGTCAGACGACAGGTAATTAAAAATTAGTAAGTTCTCTGTCAACATTAATATTAATATAATGTGTCGCCCATTAACACGTTTGTCTTTGAAACTTTGCATTTCGATTTACCCTGCTTGAAAACTTCTAGGAGGCATTTCAAACAGTCTGGCAGAAGGCTTTAAGGAACCCTTCATATCATTTCCTGTGGGCTGATATCTATCTATTGTCTGGCTTTGGAATCAGACACAAAGTTGTTAGCTTCAAACATAATACATAGTAAAACAGTCAAAATGGGAGGGTGATCTCAACATCGAGATGAAGTGAGAAGACTCTTTTGTTTCTCCCCCTATATTTATAACAAGTCGGACAACTGTAACGCAACAAAGGGTCCCCATCTCAACACACCAACGTGCCTGAGAGATCCACACATCGAAATGGTAGCCGTTTCTACCATGAGCGCTGTTAAATGTAGTCTCTGCCTTAATTTTTTTCTTTTCATTCTTCCATTAATCAACATTTGTCGGGTGTCTGTGTGTGTCAGGCACTATGGTAAAGGCCAGAGATTCAAAGCTAATCAGACACCGTTCTTGCCCTCCGCAAGACCAAGCGCTAAGAACAGAGAAGGCATGGGCACAAAAGTAACTATGTGAAGGGTAGGAAATCATGGTAATTTAGTAGAGGACTGGATAAATTGCTACGAGAGTAGAGGAGATGGAGAAATTGCTTCCATATGGGCATCAGGGAAGACATCCTGGAAAATAGGTCCTTCGCCTGGTTTGTAAATGTCAAGACCTAGACCCACAGGACCTGGGAATGTGCAAAAAGAGCCCTTTGGAAAGGGAAACACATTTGGCATTATATTTACCATCTGCTATCGGGGAAACTGTGCGTTTTTAGGGAAGTGTTGCTTTACAGGAACCAGCTGCCTCTCAAATTGTTTTATTAACATAAATGACAGACCTACACGGTACATCAGAAATAATAACAATGACAGCTTCAGGCCTGTCATCTGTCCCTTTTAAGCATTTCGTAAACAATGCTCATCTCTGAATGCTTTTCTGGGACTCCTGGGGGAGTGCATCGGGACCTTATCCTTTCTTTTGTTGTGTGTCATTATCAGAATAATTGTATGAGGAGCAGGCACCCCACTAAGGACCATAGCTCTGTCCCTTACTTGTTGGGAATTGCCACCTGTCTTCTGCTCAGCCTGAACTTCCTTCAAATTGTGTCACTCTTTTGATTTGTTCATACTCTGCCTTCACCACCTCCCCATCATGCACGTGCCCCACTAGGTTTCTCCTAAAATGAACACAACCTGCGGCTCACGTCCCGTATGTTTCTGTTTCTCAAGCTCCTCTGGGAGAAGGCCATAGCTGAGATGTCCAGCACGATGGGCTGGTCCTTGGCTATCCGTCACTTGCCGCCATTTGGGGTCCATTTCGTGGAAGCGCAGGAAACTCCGTTTCCTCTCATCTGTTCACCTTTAACTGCCGCGGGAGGCGTGGGATGAGCCAGGTGATCTCTGCTTCCCTGAGCTGATTGTAGCCTTCCCGATTCTAAAGTAGGAGGAGCTCGGGGAAGCGGCAGTGCCATGTGATGCAAGAGAGGGAGGGCTCAGGGCCCCTGGCGTTGCTGACTGGAAACCTTGGGGAGGGGTTGGCTGGGGGAGGGGAATGCAGGGGCGTAGCAGTTCAGTTTGGGAGAGTTTCAGATCCCTTTTAAACCATCCCCGTGAAGACGTAGAGTAGGCAGTTAAATATCTACCTACGGAATTCCGAAGAAAAGTTAGGGTTCAGAAAGGTCGTAGACTTAAACAGAGAGACATTTGGGAATCTTCAGGATATAGGTGTTATTTACATCCAGGGGACTAGATAATGTCACAAAGGAAGTGAATATTTATAGAGAAGAGAAAAAGAGCCCTGTGACCTTCCAAAGATAGAGGTCAAGGAGCAGATGAGGACCCAGCAAAGGTGACAAGAAGCAGCCACTGAGGCGGGACGAGTGCAGGAGAGTTTGAGGTCATGGGGGCCAATGAAGAAAGCACTTCAAGGGTGAGGAATGGTCAGTTTGGCCAGCTTGCCGATAGGCCGGGTGAGGGGGAACTGAGGACTGACTGTTGGGTTTAGCAACACGGAGGTTACGGGTGACTTTGACAAGAGCAGCGTCAAGCAAGTTTGCTCTGGCTTCTGGGCCCATATTCCGGCCACTTGCCTGCCCTGAGCTCTGCGTCCCCTTCCTGGGCCCAACTTTCAGCTTTGCTATGCAACCAGTGTCCTTGAAACCCTTTGCCACTGCCGCAGTCTCTGTCTCCAGACATTCCAGGTATTCTTGACTTTTGGGGGTCAGGGGTTCTTTGAGAAACCTATATAAATATGTGTCCTTTCTCCACATACAGATACAGTTATGTATTATAATCTGGGGGTTCACAGACTTCATAACCCTTGACCCCGGGGTAAGAGAGCTTTACTCCAGGCTCACCTAATGAAGTTCCTTCAGCTCCGGGAACACAAAGACCTTACCGTCCTCGTTTGCCCTTCTGAGACCCAAACCCCTCCTCAGAGCTTTGTTCAGCCAAAGACAATTAGAGCTAAGAGCAAATGCTGTTTTTATTCTGAGCTCTCAGGGGGCAAATGTAGGACAAACACAAGCAGACATGGTAATGGATTCAGCATTTGTTAAATGGAATGATTTCACCTGTATTCGTACCCTTATAGTTCAACCTTAGATCTGATCTCTTCTGCTAGTCGCCATAGGTGGTGAGACCGAGGGCAGCCAAACCTTCTGTGTCAAGGACCGTGAACTCAACATCTGTGGGCACTAAGCACGTAACGAAATGTGTTGAAATGCATGGAGAACACTCAAATGATATGCTTTGCGGTCAACAGGTAAAGTGGAGAGGACATACTTGGTTTTCGAAGAGCAGCTGATGCTCTGCTCTTGCAAATGCTGACATGCAAGAATTTCAGCTCACGTTGCTAGAACTTCGGAGTTTTTAAGATAATCTGTAATCTCGATTCTCATGCAGGCTAAATAAAATAGGTAAGCTGTAGCTGTCATGTATGGTCTATAGGGTACCAGCTTATGACCCCATAGCTAGGCTGAGTCAGAAGGAGGGCTGAAGTATGTTTATAGATAATTTTGGTATGGAGTCTACTTCTTTTGTTCATTGGGACAGACTATTTTCCCAAAATTACCAAAGTATTTTCTGCCCCACGTATTTTCTAGAAATTTATTATTTGTACCAGCAGGACCCGGAAGCTGGGCTGGCCTTTGTAGCTGGCTTCCAAGACTAATCATACAAAATGGAGTGTTTTCTATCTTGCCCTCTCTCTGTCTCTTAGGAGGCTCACCCTGGGAACCCAGCCCCCAGGCTGTGAGGAAGCCCAAACTACCCAGCAGCAGTCACAGGGAGACAGTCCCGTGAGAGCAAAAGATTGTCAGCCAATGTCAACCACCCAACGTGTACAAGCACAAACCTTCAAGCGTGTTTAAGCCCTGAACCTTTGAGTCATCCTGCTGAGGCTACCAGAGAGCAAAGGCGAGCTGCCCCTTCTACGCCTTGCCCAAATTCCTGACCCATGGGCTGTGAGCATAATAAAGAGTTGCTTTATGTCCCTAAGCTGGAGTGACTTGTTAGGCAGCCTGAGTAACTGAATTTCCACTTACGAATATGGAAGTGCTTCGGCAATTCCATCTGTGGAATTCACCTTTGGGAAGCATCTTCTCTCTCTGGAGTATTTTTAAATTATGATTTTCTTTGGCCGATGCTCCCCTGATTCTGAATTCCAGACTTTTCCAAAGCTGTAGCTTTCACTTTGATGTTTCTTTGCGTGAGCACAGTTGGCTTTTGGCCACCTTCAGCTCCTCTCTACTTCCCCAGGACCCTCATACCTCACACCCCGAAGCTGGCCCCCGGAGTCTCTGTCTAGGCAGCCAAGCTACATTTGCATCCTTTAACCTTTTACTCTGAAAGAAAATAGCAGTTTTCTTTAAGCAGGCTTAAGTCTCAAACTCCACCTGCTGCTTTTTTTGTTGGAAAGACTTCCTCCACCTTCTCCACCAGGGTCATGGCTTAAGCAGTAGTACCTCCTGTAGCAGGCTTGACATAACCACATTTCGGGCCCCCTCCCCCCACCCCCGACACAATCTGAGGTCCAGTGCCCATAGCAAACATCCGGTGTAGCACAGACCGGTGGCCGGGTCAGGACGGCAAAGGCTGGGGATTTGCAGTCAAACAGATCTGGGCATGAATTTCGCTTTGCCGCTTCATTCAGAGCTGTGGACCGCGGACGAGTTGGCCCCTACGTCTGTAAAACGGGGATAATGCTGCCTGTCTCTTAGTGTTGGTGGGGAACAAATAAGGTATGAGAAGTGCTTCCCCCTAGGTCTGAAACATAGGCAGAGCTTGGTAGAGAAAGTCGTTACCAGTCCCACCACCATCGCCACTGACAATACCACCTATACCACCTGCAGCATCACAGTCGCCAGCACCACCACCGCCACCACTGCCACCACCGCCTATGCCACCACTGCCTCCGCTGCCACGCGACATTGCATTCGTTCATTCACTTGGCCCCCCTGCCCTAGGAAGGGTGACTTTGTGTCTTTGCATCCACGGTGCCCTCACATTATGCTCTGAAGGTAGAAGAAAAATAATTTATGAAACAAGTCAATGAACGGACATGCATGACAGTATTTTAAAACCCCCTTTAGCTCTCTATAATTTTCTGGCAAGAATATGGGAACTAACAAAATTTGAGTTCCTACAATGTGAAAGATGCTAAGCAGGCACTTTCTTTGTATCATACACAATCTTTATTCTCACCTCCTACCCCCAGCAACCCCCCTCTTTGTTAACCCCTCTTCTCATTCACCAGCTCACTTTTTGGGGCCCACCTCCAGCTGAGCAAAGGTACCACCCACTACCCCGTGTCACTCTTCCTTGAGTTATTAAGTTTATCTGAATTCCTGGTACCTCAGAAATGATTTGTGCTAAGCTCAGATTGTATTCATATAAATAAGCGGCTCTCACAGTATGTCCTGGGAACCAAATAGAGATGCAAACCCTGTGCCCCCCACTTCAGACCTAATGAGTCAGAAACTGGGCCCAGCAACTGTGGGTATTAACAAGCCCTCCAGGCGATTCTGATGCTCATTCAAGTTAGAGAACCACTGATGTAGACCACATGTAAGTAGGTATTAATGGTGCCACAGGCATGATGAGTGGAAGGTTTTCAACCGGAACCACTGCAGTGAGGCCATGAGGCTGTCGGGTACTCCTAAAACAAAGCGCTGACGAATAATAAGGAACTGGCAGCGTGAGAGCAGCAGGGTGAAGAGGAGAGCCATGGAAGGCCAAGGCTAGAGATGAGAGGAAACCGTCCAAGCAGCCCTCAGATCAGACGTGGTTCTTCTTCTGGTTAGCATCAGGGGGGCTTGTAAAATTCTTCCCACTCCACAGCAGCACTGATTTTTGGAAGTTTTATACGGAACCTCATGCAGCTGGGAGGACAGAGTTGGGCTGGCTGAGGGGCTGGGTGCCCGGGGCCTCCTGCTCACTCCCCGGGTAGCCTCTGAGTTACTTGGAAAAACCACACACAATCACTTCCTTGTAGTTGTGATTCTGTAAAGACATTAACAGAACCATTGGTCACATCTTAGCCGTGAGCCAGAGCAAAGCCACTAAGCTGTCAGAAACAGATGGGACATGGAAAACAGCAAGGTGGAATTAGGTCCCCTACCTGCAGGGGGCGCCGTCACACAGGATGGAGGCAGTCTGGTCAGTCTAGAAAGCCAAGGATCAAATACCAGGATGATCTCACCTGACTGCAATGCCCAGAGCAATGGGGTGAGCAGGAGGACAGAGCCCACGGATGAATCAAGTCCCCATAAGGCAGGGGCTGACAAGGATACAACACTGGAACGACTGTGGGCACTTGGCCAGCTTGGATCATTTCTCCTGGGCAGACTTCCTTTTAGGGAGAGCACTGGGGGGAACATTTTATAGTTTGTGGTTATGTATGCAGGTGTGACACACACTGTATAGAAAAGTATTATGGTTCCTGCCCCTCAGAGAGTTCAGTCACTCTCAACAAGTCACTTTGCTGCATTTAGAAGACATACCACAACACCATGCCATGGTGTTATTTACCCTTCTACCTTTGCTCTTTCTGAAACGCCTTTCCCCCTCTAAGGGGTTGCCTCCTCCCAGAAGTCTTCTCTCGGGCGGGCCGCCCCTCTCTTCCCTTTGTTCCTGCTGCATGAATTTCTGCACTGTGTTAAATTGCTGGCGGGCTTGCTGCCCTCTCTAGATCACGTGCCCTTGTGTACAGACTCCGGGCATTCAGCTAACGCCAGCCCAGTGCTACCGCAGAGCCGGTGTTCAACAAATCCCGGTGGAATGATGGAAGTGGTCACTGCAGGAGGGGAGGGACAGCTCATCGGGGCGAGCCCAGCTGACAGTGGTTACCTGGGCTCAGTGTGGCAGCTCGGTTGGACTTCATACCTGCTGGGGGAGCACCCTTCACATTCACAGTGGGCTCCCGTTCTTCTTCCCCTCCTACTCTGAGAGAGCAGCTGGTGAGACAGGGAAGGCACAGATCCCTGAGCCCAGCAAGGTGCGGCATCTAGCGGGTAACGGACCTTACTGCTAACACCACCAGCAGAAACGGAACTGAAGTAGGTCTCGGTGGTCCCCGACTCAGAATATCAGATCTCACTGGCAAACGTTTGCCGCTGACGCTGGAGTTCTCTGCCCAGTT